>CM071869.1:1014835-1045573 GCA_036759665.1 Gynandropsis gynandra
TTTTTTATTTTTTTTATTTTTTTTATTTTTTTTCAAATGTTGCAACGGGCATCCGTTGGAACTGGTAACGGTCATCCGTTGCTAATTTTTTCCCGCCAAATTGTTTTCCACCCTTTTGCAACGGACATCCGTTGCAACCGCTAACGGGCTTCCGTTGAAAAAATATTTTTCCCGCTAAATCTTCCCGCCAATTTGCAACGGCCATCCGTTGCAAGCTCCCGCCACGTGGCAACGGATGTCCGTTGCAAAGATTTCCTATTTTGCAACGGACCGCCGTTGCACACCAACGGCCGTCCGTCACAACGTTTTGCAACGGTGATCCGTTACTAATATTCTAACGGCGTATTCCGTTGACAGTCCGTTGCAATTTTGTAACGGATAATATCCGTTGGAACGCCGTCACGAATTGCAACGGATCCTCATTTGCAACGACCTTTTCGCAACGGACGGAAATCCGTTGGTGTCCGTTGGAAACGGCTGTTTCCAACGGAATTTTGGCGATTTCCAACGGATTCGTCCATTGGAAATCGCCAGTTTTTTTGTAGTGTTTATAGTTTCCAGAGGTGACATTTGAGATACAAGAGAGGGTTGAAACATTATAAGCGGTGTCAAAATGAGTCCATTAGGGTGTATGAGACTAAGTGCTACGTCGTGGAAAAAAAGTGTTACGCATGAGAGCCACATCTAAATTCAAAGGAATGAGCAAAGTGCTACACGTGAGAGCCATATCTTGAACTCACGTGAACCTCCTCTAGTTCTACGTCGTCTGGATAAAAGTACAGACACGATGAGGACGTTGTGTTTATTGAGTGAGGATGTATGTGAAATCTTGGGTTGGGATGTGTATGGAGGTGAAAGAGGTTTAAAAGATTTGATTCAACTACTACCGTTAACATCACAGTGCATATTTCTTTTTCAGTGACTTCTGTGGAGAAACTTCACGTTGAAACATGTTTGATGTGAACTAGACTCATGACGAAGACCTATTAAAAAAAATATATCAAGTACACCTATAGATGACTCTTTAAAACTTTTCATACGTGATATTCAGGTACGAACGAATCGTATTGTTACAATAACATTCTGCTTCAAATTCAACTCAATTTTAGAGTATATGAATCACAATTGATAGATCAATATTAAAATATTAAAATTGAGATAACAACACTTCAACATCACTTTAATATCATGTAAAAACGGATAAAGATATAAAAATTAATGATTATTCAATCCATTATATTATTAAATACTCATTTTTAATAAATATGAAACAATAAACTTAATATTTATATTATACAAAATAAATAGCATTTAGTATTTTATATGTATTCATCTATGGTTAGATATTTTAGGTGAAAATGAGAGGAAAAAAAATCTTACTTAAATTTTGACAAACGATAAATACATTAGTAATTTAGTGTAACAATATACTACATGAATAGCCAAGATTTTAATTTTTATTGTGGATTATGCTTCACTATTGAAAGAATTTTTCGGAAAGTGAAAGATTGAATAGACAAGAAAAAATAGTTATGCAAATATGATAGTCAAATGAGATTTAAAGAATTGTATAAATAATTAAAGTGTTATTATCAAGTTTTTGTTTATGAATTTTGTTTACAAAATTATATATATATATATATATATATATGAAAAGGTAATATTTCCTACTCAATCCACCATCATATTGATCAATATTTGACCCATAAAAAGGTTTAATTTCAATATAATAAAATATATAATAAATTTTTAATGCGGGTTCCATTCGTGAAATGAAAACATTTGCACACAATAAAGGTTTCATGATTATCCTAAGAATCTAAAATTATATCTAAGATTAAGCAATCTAATTTTGAATGGATACCCAATCTAAATTCATTACTCATTTTATAAAGACTATTAACATTAACTAAATTTTAAATTATAAAAATCATGATAAATGATAACTTATAAATTTTTCTAAACATAAAAATATATATTGAAAGTTTCAAAAAACCTCCATAAAGCTATAAATCATACCATTTACAATATTTAAATCCAAATATAAAATCTTAGACTTCGTATCCATACAATTAATATAATACTTTTTCAATTTGTAATATATCTTTAACAATAAATTTTAAAATTTTTAATAAATTGGGAAAGTTAGCAACTTGAAGTTAGATAATGGTTGAAAATGCTATTCTTGGATACTCATAAACATTATTAATGCTTAAAAAGGATCATAGAGGTTAGACTTAGCCTCCAAACAAGACAAGCTGTATATGTACATCATATATTCTTCATCTAAATTAAAATACAATTAAACTAAATTTTGATTAATTTTAGTTATATTATAGTTGACTCGTATATATATATATATATACCCACCCACGTTGAAGAATATATAGCATTAGATAAAATGGTAAAATCTTACATTATTTAATTCTCACCAAACTAAATGTTATGACCAAACATATCATCAATACATCCATCCATGTATATGACGTATTATCATTAGGTAAAATATATGATTTCATTTGTCAACGCTATTTAATATACGAATTAAGGAACCCCTTTTATTTCAAGTTGGTATATATATATTTTTTATATATTTAAAGAAACTTCTAAGAAAATTTATGATCTAACGGATTTCTACTTTCCTATTAAATGGAAATAATATTATCTAAAAAAATAAGAATTCAATTATAGAAAAAGATCTTTCTTTCATTACTCAAGTCATATGGGTCAATCATGAAATCCTCAAAGTTTTTAGAAAGTGATACATAAATCGAACGTTACATTGGTTTTTTAAAAAAACTAAAAAAAGGAATTTGCATATAAAGTTAGGTTGATTAGTTTGGTTCCAAGCAAAAGGAATGGTCGGTAATGCTTTTGGTGAACATATTTGATTTTTGTTTATTATTATTATTATTATAATTAAATAGTTGGTCCATAAATAAATAAATAAGATTACAACGAATAATATGGTCTAAAATGATATTAAATAATTTTTTAGAAGGAAAAAATAAAAAGAGTCATCGTCATCATCATCTGTCAATTTGTCATTAGGGCCTCAAGAAAGATTCTAACAGCAGAAGAATGCAAAAATCTCAAATTTTTCCTTCCTATTATTATATATCTGACTATTCTTCTTCTTCTTCTTCCTTTTTACCCTTTTTGCCTCAGATAAACCAACCCATTTCCATCGATTTTGTAATAAATTAAGGAATTTTTCCAAAAATTAAAAGGAAAATATTTTAATAAGCACAGAGAGAGAGAGAGAGAGACAATCGTGATAAGAGAAGAACATAGAGAGAGAGAGAGAGAGAGCAGATGTCATATAGAATGAACAGAACATCCTCTGTTTCTATTGTTTTTCTTCATTCTTCTTCCAGATCTTAGGCTCTCCACATTTTCTCATCTGGGTAATCTCTAAAATGGTGAAATTTTTTTTCTTTTCCATGTTTGAACTTTTTTTTTCTTATTATGTTCTTTCATTTCTGTTTCATTCGTTGTAATTCGATTGTTTATGAACTGTCTGAATTTTCCCCATCTTTTGTTTTTTGATTGGATGATTGATTGATTGATTCAATGATCCTTTGTCAGATTTGAAGAATCATCCAAACTCCTATTTGATCGGATTCTGTCTAAATTTCCAAACAAAAAAGTACGTTTCTCATCGATTTCTTATTTCACCTTACTCTCATTCTTTTGAATTCTGTTCTTCTTTGGCTCATAGACATCTGAATTTCGATTCTCAAATCGATAAATCCATTGATTTGGATGTTTAGACGAACTGGGTATCATCATAACGGACTGATCCGATCCTGAGATTCGGATTCATGGGTCAATTCCGTTGATTGTATGGGTTGTTTTTTTTGTAGGAAAAAAGGATGGAATCGGATCTGGGTAAGCTTTTCATCGGTGGGATTTCTTGGGATACAGATGAAGAACGTTTACGAGAGTATTTTAGAGAGTATGGAGAAGTGGTTGAAGCTGTAATTATGAGAGATCGTTCAACAGGACGTGCTCGTGGCTTTGGATTCATCGTTTTTGCAGATCCTTGTGTTGCAGAGAGAGTGATCATGGAGAAACATATGATCGATGGTCGTACGGTTAGTATATCCTTTTGTTTTTCTCCATGGTTATCTGTGTTCATGGGGATTGATCAAAACTTCCATGGCCTTAGACTAAGCTATTGTTCAACTTCCATGGATGGCCTTTAAACTGAGCTTTTGATCAACTTCCATGGCCTTAAACTAAGCTATTGTTGTTCAACTTCCATTGATGGCCTTTAAACTAAGCTTTTGATCAACTTCCATGGCCTTAAACTAAGCTATTGTTGTTTAACTTCCATGGATGGCCTTAAACTGAGCTTTTGATCAACTTCCATGGATGGCCTTAAACTAAGCTTTTGATCAACTTCCATGGCCTTAAACTAAGCTATTGTTCAACTTTCATGGCCATAGTGTAATGGTTCTATCTTGGGTATGTTCTTTTGGGTATGAACTTAGAATTGGTATTCTCTTCATAGCTGAATTTTCTTTGTATAATGTGGAATCAATAGCTTCTGAATCAATAGCGGAATTGTATCGAATGATATGTTTGTTGTGTTTCGTTGCACAATCGGATGAGATCTTTGTTCGATTTTATCAGGTTGAGGCTAAGAAAGCTGTACCTCGAGACGATCAACAAGTGTTGAAACGACATGTAAGTCCCACACACAATATGTCTCCTGGACATAGCGGTGGACGGACAAAGAAAATCTTTGTCGGAGGATTACCATCTAACATAACCGAAGCTGAATTCAAACATTACTTTGATCAATTTGGTACAATCTCTGATGTTGTGGTAATGTATGATCACAATACACAAAGACCAAGAGGCTTTGGATTCATTACTTATGATTCTGAAGATGCTGTTGATAGAGTTCTTCTTAGAACCTTTCATGAACTCAACGGTAAAATGGTCGAGGTAAAAAGGGCAGTACCGAAAGAGTTATCTCCCGCTCCTAATCGAAGCCCTATTCTTGGATATGGTAATTATGGAGGTTCAAATAGATCTTCTGCTAATAGTTTCTTCAATAATTTTGCTCCTACTCATAATGTAAGTTCAGTTGCTCGGTTTAGTCCTATTGGTAGCGGTAGAACTTCATTTGCTGGATTTGGACTCGGCGTGAATCATGAATTGAGTTTGAATCAGAACTATGATGGAACAACTTCTTCCACATTTGGAAACACTCTTGGATATGGTCGGATTCTGAGTAATCCTTATTATAACGGTTCAGCTTCGCCTAACCGTTATAATACTCCAATTGGGTTCAATAGAACTGACCCTTCTGGTTATAACTTGACCAATAGAGACTTATGGGCAAATAGAATAGACCCTGTTGGCTCAAGTTGGAATCTTGATGCTTCAATTGGACACACCAGAGGAGGAACTTGGGGATTTTCTTCTGTTACCAATGAAAACAATGGCTATGTCAGAAATTTTGGGACAGGCTCTGGACTTACTGTATCTTCCATGGATGGATCAAATGGGTTTGAGGGTTCTATAGGAGAATTGTACAGAGGCAGCTCAGTTTACAGTGACTTGACATGGCAGCAACCACCTCCTCCTCAGTCTTCTGATGAGTTAGACATTGGATCTTCTCGTCCTTTCAGCTATGGCATTGGCAATGTAGCTTCAGACCCATCTGTCAATGGCTCAGAAGGGTATAATGGGAATTACAGTGTTGGAAATAGACAATCAAATAGAGGTATATAGTCATTGAAAAGCCATGGTCATTGTCATTGATACTTAGATTTTAATTCTCGTTTTTGTTGGTTTATGTTTTTCAGGAATCGCCGCATAGATGATATGATCAAAATAGATGAACAAAAGCCATAGCCATTATCATTGCAGAGTTTGAAGAGTTTACATTCGTCAATTAGGGTTCTTCTTCATCTTTGAGAGAGATAAAGAAATCAACTTTCGACCATAAGTAAGTTCTGAGAAATTCGGGTTTTTTTTCTTCTTCCATTAGATCAAACGAAAAGCAATTTTTTTTTTAAAAAAGATCGATGTTTCTGGGAGATGCTACATTAATAGCGATGATGATGATGATCATGATCATGATGATGATGAAGATTTGGTTTATCTGCAGCTCCATCCCTCCATAGCAATAACCAGATGGTAGATTCTCCTGATGTTGTGTGTTTTGTTTTGTAATTTTAATATTTTTTTTAGATTTTATATTACCCACAAAAAAGAAAAAAAGTATCTTTTGATAATGGAATTGTTTGTCATGAGAGAGATGTTTATTTTGGTATTTTTTTTAATTAAATAAGGAAATAAAAAATTGTAAAAACTCTTTCTTTCTTCTGTTGTTACATCTGATCATTTGGGTGTATGGAAATGTTATGCATTATTTTATTTTTATATTTTGGTCATTTCTATTTTTCTACATTTTCACGAATTACACTAAAATATAAATATTTATGATATATATGTATATACATCCGTGAAAACGACATGGAAAGGCATAACAGTGTATGGGCCGACAAAGAGTGGATAAGTTGGGCCCAAATGGGCCCATATCACTAATCTCTGGCGGTGGGGCCATCAGCGGTTAATTTGCAAATATTTAAATAAAATAAATTAAAATTAGATAGCGGCATGTGGGCCCGATTGAAGACTAATGTCCGAAAGTTTTGTGTACTTTTACGTATATATATATATATATATAAATTTTTAAGTGGGAAAAGAAGAAAAAGATGGCCTAAAAACCATATTTTTAATCTCGTGCAAGGAAAAGAATAAACTTTACAACAAAGAATAACTTTAACCACAAGTTTTGAATATGTTGTAACTCTTTTTTTTTTTCACAATATTATCAAAATAGTCCAATGATATTAAACTTTTTAAAAATACCCCAAAATAAAATAAATGTAACAAAAAAAATTTAAAATACCCATCTGTAAATCCAATTACAGAATTTACCTTCATAAAATCCTGAGAACAAAAGTTGATTCATCTCTGTGTCTGAATCTGACAATGGCATCAGACCATAGCTTCAAAGATCTTCAATGGTTTCTTCAAACACTAAAAGACCCACAACAGAAAACCCTAACCCTCCACAACATCTCCTTCTTCATCTCCGACACAATTTCACATTGCCACGAAGAAACAGAAACCTCCATGAACATAAACATCACCAGAGACAACCTCTCGTACCTTTACCAGATCTTCATCGAGTTAGCAACAACCCTAGAAACACAGACTTCGCTTCAGAATTTGGAGTTCAACGGCATTGAATGGGAAGTCGAGCTGTTACAGAGCCTGGGTTTGTTACTCGACAACAGCTCACAGATCAAACAACTTGTTTTCAGACAGAACAGGTTCAATGAACAATGTCTGAACGAGGTAAGTAAAATCTTGAAGAGGAACAATGTAATTAAAGGGGTTATGTTCATGGAGTCATGCATTGGATGCATTGGAGCTACACTTGTAGCTTCGGCTCTCCAAGTGAACGATTCATTGGAAGAATTACAGATATGGGATGACTCTATAGGATCCAAAGGAGCGGAAGAACTTTCAAAGATGATCGAAGCAAATTCAAAATTAAAGTTGTTGACGATATTTGATTCGAATCCAATCACAGCTACGCCATTGATATCAGCTGTGTTAGCTAGGAACAGAGAAATGGAGGTTCATGTATGGAGTGGAGATCATAAACGAGACAGAAGCTCAAAAGCTGTCGAGTTCTTACCAGAGGATAAGACATTAAGGATTTATCAGATTGATGTGTCGGGTTCTTGCAGAGTCGCCGGAGCTCTTGGGATGAATTTAACCGTTGCGTCGTTGGATTTGACCGGCGTGAAGCTGAAATCACGGTGGGCTAAGGAGTTCAGATGGGTTCTTGAACAGAATCAGACACTCAGAGAAGTGAAACTATCAAAGACCGGTCTGAAAGACAAAGCTGTTGTGTATGTTGCAGCTGGTCTGTTCAAGAACAAGAACTTGAAGAGTTTGAATGTTGATGGGAACAGATTTGGTGGAGTTGGTGTGGAACATTTGCTTTGTCCATTGACCAGATTCTCTACTCTGCAACTTCAAGCCAACATTTCGTTAAAATCAATAGCATTTGGTGGTCCAAAAACGAAAATAGGAAGAGATGGACTTACAGCAATTCTAAAAATGGTAATGACCAATGAAACGATTGTTCAGTTTGAGATACACGATGATGAAAGTTTGAGACCCGATGATTTTATAGCCATTATCAAGACTTTACAGAAGAATGCCTCTTTGAGACGTTTATCGTTGCAAGGTTGTAAAGGGTTACGAGGAGAAAGGGTATTACAGGTATTAACAGAGACTTTACAGGTCAATCCTTGGATCGAAGATGTTGATCTCTCAAGAACTCCACTTCAGATTTCTGGGAATGCAAATGGGATTTATCAGAGATTGGGACAGAATGGGAAGACTGATGAACCCGAGATAGATTCACTCAAAGACATGCCTCTTACTGAACCAAAGAGCTGTCGTGTCTTCTTTTGTGGTCAAGAATATGCAGGTAATCCTACAAAAGACTTCTTGTTTGTCAAACTAGTTCAAGAGTTTACGTTTGTCCAGTACCATGTGTATATATATATATATGAGTCTGAAGTTCATGTCCTAACCAATGTGAGACAACTTATCATAACTAGGGGTGGGCAATCCGGGTTTCGGGACGGGTTCCTCGGATTCGGTCTGGGTTCGGGTTCCTCGGGCTTTAAAAAATTGAATCCAAAAAAACCCATTTGGTTTTCGGGACGGGTTCCTCGGGTTCCGGGTTGGGTTCGGGTTTTAAACATTGAACCCAAAAAACCTGAATTGTATTTGGGTTATTTCGGGTTCTTCGGGTTATTTAAGTATGGGTAATTCGGATTTAAACGGTTAATTCGGGATATTTAAGTATGGGTAATTCGGGTTTAAACGGTTAATTCGGGTTATTTAAGTATGGGTAATTCGGGTTTAAACGGTTAATTCGGGTTTTAAACGGATAATTCGGGTTTAAACGAGTAATTCGGGTTTAAACGGGTAATTCGAGTTCCAAATTTAACATACAAAAAATTTTAAAAAAATACAATGTACTCAAATGGTTAGGTTAACTTAGGAGGGTTAGGGTTTTTTTTTCCGGGTGCCTCGGGTTCCTCGGGTTCTCACGAATCCAACCCGGACAGACCCGAACCCATTTGGGTTTTAGATTTTGAACCCATATGGATTTTTTACAAAATCCGTTTATCTCACAGGTTGGGTTTTTCGGATTGGGTCAGTCCGGGTTATCCGAAATGCTCACCCCTAATCATAAAAATCTTCCTCGAGCTCAAGCTCGGTCCTGGAGCGTGGACATCGCAATCGGGAAACTAAAATTGGTATATTCGAATCGAGACAAACCAAACTCTGATGCAATGTCAAATATGGGTTTGGACTTAACTAATCTCAAAAGCTAGCTCAAGACTTTTTGGTTGACCAGTACCATATATATGAGTACAAAGTTCATGTCTTAGCCGATGTGAAACAATTTATCATAACAAACTATTGTATAGTTTCCATGTATAGCCTCAATCTTGGATTCTGGTTGAAACCCATTACATGATATTCTTTCTCTATAGGTAAGACGACATTATGCAATTCGATATTGCAGAGTTTCACTTCCTCCTCCAAGTTTCCTTATGTGGAACAAGTGAGAACCCTTATGAACCCAGTGGAGCAAGCTGTTAGAACAACCGGGATGAAGATCAAGACTTTCAAGGATGAAGACATGAAAATCTCAATATGGAATCTCGCGGGCCAACATGAGTTCTATGCCCTTCATGATCTTATGTTCCCAGGGCACGGGAGCGCATCTTTCTTCTTGATTATATCAAGTTTGTTTAAAAAACCAAACAACAAAGAACCTAAATCGCCGACAGAAGTAGCAGAAGACATTCAATACTGGCTGAGATTCATAGTTTCCAACTCGAGAAGATCGGTTCAGCAATGCATTAAACCAAATGTTACAATTGTCCTTACACATTTTGAGAAAATGGATCAACAATCACAGAGCTTTCAGACAACTGTGGGTTTGATACAAGGATTAAGAGATAAGTTCCAACCTTTAGTTGACTTTTATCCAACTGTGTTCACAGTTGATGCAAGATCAACTGCTTCAGTGAGTAAACTCACTTATCATCTTAGGAAGACAAACAAAACCATTCTTGAAAGAGTTCCTCGTGTTTATCAGCTCTGTAATGACATGATACAGATCTTATCCGAATGGAAAACAGAGAATCATAACAAACCTATAATGAGATGGAAAGAGTTTGGAGATCTCTGTCAAGTTAAGGTTCCGTCCCTGAGGATAAGATCTCGTCACGATAATAAAGATATTGTTGAAACAAGGCGGAAAGCTGTCGTTACCTGTCTTCATCATATGGGAGAAGTACTGTACTTTGATGAATTGGGATTTTTGGTATTAGATTGTGAATGGTTTTGCGGCGAGGTTCTTGCTCAGTTGATAAGACTTGAAGTTAGAAAGCAAAGCAATGGGGAGAGAAATGGGTTTGTCAGTAGGCAAGAGTTAGAGAAGATTCTGAAAGGAAATCTACAGAGTCAGATTCCAGGGATGAGCTCTAAAGTCTTTGAGAATTTCGATTCGAATGATCTTATCAGAATGATGATGAAACTGGAATTGTGTTATGAACAAGACCCTTCTAATTCAGATTCTCCATTGTTAATTCCATCAATTCTTGAAGAAGGTAGAGGAAAGCCTCAAAAATGGCAGATAAATACAACTGAGTGTGTGTATACAGGCCGTCATCTCCAGTGCGATGATTCAAGCCACGTATTCCTCACGCCTGGATTCTTCCCTCGTTTGCAGGAACGATTTCGATTTCGAACTCTTTTTTCATCGATTTAACGCTTTCTTCAAGAACTCAAAACTTACAATTGTTCATCTTGATCGTGCAGGTGCATCTGCGTAACAGAATCATGGCGTTGAAGAACCAGCACGGTGCAGCTTACAGCTTGGAGAAGTACCTCATTTCGATAACCATCAATGGAATATACATTAGAGTGGAACTTGGAGGACAATTGGGTAATTACATTGATGTTCTTGCTTGTTCAACGAAAAGCTTGACAGAAACTTTGAGGCTCATTCATCAGCTCATAATTCCGGCTATCCAGAGCCTCTGCCAAGGAGTGATCCTCCACGAGCACGTAATAAGGCCACAGTGCGTCCAAAACTTAACTCCACCACGATTACGCAAAACTCAGTTTGTTTCTTTGCTGCAACTAAAAGAAGCATTACTATCAGTTCCTGCTGAGTCAGAGCTCTGATGCTGAAACTATGTATGACTATCAACATACATGGGACTCAGTTTTTGATTCGGGTAAGAATGTTCTTGGAGCTGGATTTGACTTCGCCCGTGATCTTCTCTCTGATGATGATTTCAGAGAAGTATTGCAAAGAAGGTACCATGATCTGTACAATTTAGCCCAAGAATTGCAAGTTCCCTCTGAAAACAGCCCTGATGCTGCAGAGAGTACTGTAACAATGACGAATGAACTTGAAAAGGTCGATCCAAGCTTCAATGGAATCGCTAAGGGCGTTGAGGCCGTACTTCAGAGGTTAAAGATCATAGAGCAAGAGATACGAGACCTGAAACAGGAGATCCAAGGGCTGAGATATTATGAACACAAACTTCTCATCCAGCTTCACCACAAAGTGAATTATCTTGTGAATTACAACGTTCAAATGGATGAAAGAAAAGTTCCGAACATGTTTTACTTTATCAGAGCTGAAAACTACGCGAGAAGACTTGTCACGACAATCATTCCTGGCATGGCTGCTCTACGGCTACACATGTTGTGTGAATTCAGACGGGAGATGCACGTGGTGGAAGATCAAATTGGGTGTGATGTGATGCAGATAGATAACCTGGCTGTGAAAAGCTTGGCGCCCTACATGACGAAATTCATGAAACTGCTAACGTTTGCGTTAAGAATAGGAGCGCATTTGGCAGCCGGAATGGGACAATTGATACCTGATTTAAGCCGAGAAATCACTCACCTCGCGGGCTCATCTGTTATGGTTGGTGCAGCTGGAGCAGCAGCAGCTGGAGCCATAGGCATTGCAGCTTTAGGGAGAAGTAGAGCCAGAGACAACAGTTCAAGAGACATTCAGCAGCAAGATCTCAGAGCAGCTCAACAATGGATAGTCGATTTCTTACGGGACAGAAGGTGTTCAACTGGGAAAGACATTGCTGACAAGTTTGGTCTGTATCGTGTTAGATATCGAGACGATGGCTACATCGCTTGGATCTGTAAACGGCATATGGTCACTCGAGCCCATGAAGTGATTCAAGTTCCTCTTTAATGCCCTAACTGCAGAAACAGAAGATCAAGACAGTTAATCAAAGAACAATGCTTTAGCCACATCCTCAAGATCCTGTGATTAAAGACACTTCTTTTAACGAACCCAAGATCATAAAAAGAAAAGGGTTATCAAGAATTTATGAAAGCTGAATCATTAGGGTTCTACGGCCAGATTTCCAGATCGATTCGAGTGTTAAAATCAGCAACTACATGAGAAGCATCATGATTAAGGGTGATACAAATCCATATATACCAAAGTCAAGACGATACATAGTAATGATTTACCATCATCATGTAGTACATTATAACACTACATCATTAGCATTAGTTTTGTCCACATTAAAACAGCCTAAAACGTAACCAGTTTTACACGCCTTTGAGCTCAAAAGAAAGGCCTACTCCCATAGAATACTCGGGACCCATTGTTCTTCGGTGTTTGCAGTTTCTGCTCAGAGCTTGAGTTCTCTGATTTCGTCGGGCTTTCAATGTCCAATGGAAGCTTCATCTTTGCCAATGATTCAGTAAACTGTTGCATACTTTTCATATACATATCTACTATCTCCTGTTGTACAACCTTTGGCTCAGGCTCAACCTTCACAGTCAAAACAGGTTTCATAATCTTATCATCAGATGTCCCGCCTGAAGTCTCGCTCTTGCTGCCATCAACGGACTTCTCTTTGGATCTTGAATCAGAAACATGTTCCTGATTTGCTGTCTTTATAGCTGCAGGTGTATCAGAAGTAGTCGAATTAGCTGAAGTATGAGGCGAAGAAGCTTCGTTTATTGGATGGATGCTGCCATTGACAGAATCCGTAGCAACAACTGAAAAGCTTTCCATGACTGTAACACCATTCTCAGCATCAGAAGTGATTAAACTGTCAGAAGTTTCAGAGTCAATACTTGAACACGAGATTCCAAAATACTCGGAAACCATTATCTCGTTTTCGTTGACAACATTAGGATCAGGAAACTCTATCTTGTCCAATTCATCAGGAAGTGATTGTGATTTCAGTTCTGTAGGATTCTTGATAGGTTCATCAACAGGAATGGCCATGGCCATGGCCATTACTTCAGGGTAAGCTCCATTGTAAGAGAGAGACAGATGAACAAAACCAGCCGGCGAATGGAACAAATCTGTGGAAGAAAGAGAGAATTCTTTCTCTAACTTTCCATTGCTTAAGATCACTTCTGATAAAGGTACCAAAGTAAATCCAAGTAATTGATCTTCAAGATAATTCTTCACTCTACTCATCATATAAATCTCACATTTCAAAGATGTCTCTAAATCTTTGATTTTGATCTGAAGATTATCATCAAAAACAGGGTTCCTCCCGCCTCCATTGATGATTTTGGTAGAGACAGACATTCCGGGATCACTTGTAAGACAAAGCTTTGCATATACATCTTGCTTGTGGTATATACATATATTTTGGATATCCCTTGCTTGATGAACATAAACATCTAAAGAACCGATAAAATCTTGAATCTCATTGCCCATTTGATCATCTTTTTCGTTGAATTCAGAGCTCTGAATCACATAAACATTCTTCTCATTCTTATCATTCTTCTCATTCTCAGACTCAACAGTCAATGAGGGCTTGAATGGTGAAACAACAGATTGTGGAGAGTCCATCTTGATGCCTAAGAAACATGGCCAATTAAAATCAAGGTGAAGTAGTATCATCAGTACACTCCCACATACATACTTATATCATCACTACTCCATCATCATAAGGAGATTATACATACATAACATTTAAGGAGTTTATACATCCATCATCATTATACTTATATCATGACTACTCCATCATCATAAGGAGCTTATACATACATAACCTTTAAGGAGATTATACATCCATCATCATTTTACTTATATCATGACTACTCCATCATCATAAGGAGCTTATACATACATAACCTTTAAGGAGTTTATACATCCATCATCATTTTACTTATATCATGACTACTCCATCATCATAAGGAGCTTATACATACATAACCTTTAAGGAGTTTATACATCCATCATCATTTTACTTGTACATACATACTTATTATATCATGACTATTCCATCATCATCATACCCAAAATTTTCTTTTATATAGTTCAATTGGTGACCTACATTGAGACATTTTAAGGAGCTTTCTCTTGGGACAGATGGTTCCATAGCTACACTATAAACCCTAGAGCATTATGGTTCAAAAAGATGGTTAAGCATAATCTAACCTGACTTGATGAAGATGAAAACAAATCTGGTAAAACCCAATCAGAAACATTTAACTTATCAACAGGAAAAGATCAAAGACAATAACCAGAAAAAACAGAACAGTCATCACCTACCTAAGTACAGATTGGTGTCAAAATCACAATCCTAGAGAAGTCTAAAGAATTAGAAAGTAAATCTCTTCCTTAAAAAGAGAGAAAGAGACCCTTCAACTCTTAAATAAGTCAGTAAAAACCACAGAAGGTAACTTATCAACAATCGATCAAACTAAAACACACAGATTCAATAGCTTCTGAAAGTGTGGTACATCATTCTTACAACATCCATCAACAAAAACTCATTTTTACAAGTTGATCTAACAAAACCAGACATCCACCAACAAAGAAATTTGACTTTTTTTTAACTTAAATAACAGTTTTCAGTTTGAGAGAGTAAAAAACAAGACCCAAATAATCAAACTTTAGTTTCTTGGATTTTCCATTGATCTGATCAATTCACAGACAAACCCAAATTTCTTAGTCAGTTCACACAAAGACAGACAACAATGGAAGCAAAATCAAAAATCAAAATGAAAAAAAGGGTAGTTCTTTAACACTTGCCTTAACCCAGAACCAAGCTCTTGTTCTCAGAATCTAGGGCTCCACCTCCAATTCACAACCAAACCCAGATAGAGATTTCAGCTGATTTCTCTAAAAACAACCTTAAAAACCCAACAAGACAACTAAAGAAAAGACCAATTCGTCGTTGAAGTTAGAAGAACAAGAGACAGTAGCACGTGGGTTAATAAGTAGCCGCAAGAAAAATTTCAAAGGGAGGCGGTCTAGTGGAAACTGTGTACCTATCAGGAAATTTCGGGATCGGAGAAAAATAATATTCTACGAAAGAAGAAAATAGGAGAGAGAAAAGAGAAGACGAAAGCTTTGTTCAGTCACTCCAATGGCGGACCACTAGAAGACGACATTTGTGTAAGTGGGCCATACATAATTTTTCCACTGTTTCAGCGGTGGAAATTATGAAAGCTATCACCTTTTCTTTCTTTATATTAAAAAAAGCACAGATTTTTTTTTCTCTCAAGCTAACTAAAGAACAGGACTAGAAACCATGGATAGATCTAAAGAAACCCTTGCAAGCAAAGAAAGAGAAAGAGAAAAAAAAAACAAAAGCTGGAAGCTTTCGCTGGCAAGCGTTAATGGAGTCTGCTGGTTTTGTATTAAAAGAAACAAAAAAAAAACAAAAAAAAAGGGACAGAAGGAGCGTTACATGTTCTGTTTCTTGAACTTTTTCTATTCGGAGCTAATGGGTTTTGGGGCCCACTAAAGGCAAATTCAAGTGAGTTATCATATGATTTTTTCTTTATATTATGGTTTTACACGTGAATCTACAGAAAAATTAAGTTAAATTAAATAAATAATTAAGACCGTTAAAACGTTTTAAAATTATTTACTGTTTACATAAAGTAAATATTGGAATGCCTTTGAAATTTCAAAAGTTAGATATTTAAATTTAGTCTGGAAAATGATAAAATGTGGGACTCACGAGGAAAAGCAAGATAATTAATAATTAAAAAATAGCAAAAAAAAAGAGTAGACTTTTTTTACGTTCCCTTTATGTATTTGTGCTTGTATAATTTGGTCTTTTTTCTTAACTTTTTCTCAATTATTAGTTACCAATTGTATTTTTTTCTGTCCAAAATTTCAAACTATAATTGCTGACATTATAACATATGAATGTCACAATCATCTTGATGGCCTTTTTTAGTTGAATCGATTTAAAGTTTGATTGATTATCTCATGTATCAAATTATTTCAATTTTAAATTATATAATCGATTACAATTCTAAACATTAGCACACTTTCTCTAAGTATGCAAATTTTTAAACCAAAATCTTAAAATTATGTAATTAATTAAAATTAAAAAAGTTACACATTTTATACCCAATCCTTGTACATTTCGAAACGTTATATTTGATGCATAGTGATCTATTCATTAATTTACTATTTTTTAATATCAAGAGAGAGAATGAAATAGGCTTGATTCTCTATATAATGGGCCAAAAAGCCCATAATAAAAAGCCCATTCCCAACTAATCCGAGCTGTCAGATCTCAGCGGTCCCACATATGAGCATGATTATTTTTTATTTTAGTTTTTTTGGCTTTAAATAATATTAAAAAATATATTCAAATTTCAATTTCAACGGTCGAATCGACCCTCCAACATCAAAAGCGCTCCCATCTCGTCGTCTCTCTCCGCAACGTTCAAATCTCTCTCTCTCTCTCTCTCTCTCTCTCTCTCTCTCTTTGTCTGATAACAATGAAATCTCCGGCGAAGATAAGCGAGAATAGTTTCCTCGGAAACATATCGAGTTCGTCGATTCGTAGTTTGCTTCCCAGATCCATCTCTGCGAAGTCAAAATCAAACCCGGATTATGATGCTAAAGCGTTTAGATCAAACGATGAAAACTCAGTTCCTGTAGATCCAAACATCCAAGCTGATCGTCACAAAGCTATGGAATCCAAAAAGCCATTATCCTGCGTGAGTCCGACCCTTAAATCTCACGGCCAGGTTGAAATTCTTTCTAATTTGGGAGACCGTATTCAGGTAAACCTGTAAATTTTCTGGATCAATTTGATTTCAGTCGGATAGCTTTCAAACAGTTCCATAGAGTAGTTGCTTGAGCTTCAGCAGTTGATTTTCTCTGGGAAACTCTTTGATCTGTAGAGTAGACTTATATTACATCCGCATACGAAGATTTCATAGATTCAATAGGCTTATTATGCTTGAAACATTGACAGGTCCAGAAAACCAGACCAGAGAATGAAGCTGTTGGATCTCCATTGAAGGTGACAATTTAGTCTCTGTAGCGAATTGGTCATTCTTTCCTTTAAGCATTAAACTGTATATTCCTGAAAGGGTATAAGGTATCAGTCACTGAGTTTATAGTGAACAATAATAGGTTGATCCATTGAGTGTACTTCCCACTCGAAGAACCAATTCAGTACCAAATGAAATTTCAGAGGAAGGTTCTGAAAGCGTGCCATTGAGCAATCAGATTCGTCAACTGAAGGTCTCTTGATAACCCATCTCTGAAAATATCCATGGCCATATATTCATTATGTCAGTTTGTATATCTCAATATTCTGTGTTTGTCACAGGAAGAACTTATTAGAACTAAGTCTGATGGGTACAAACCAGATGGAACTAGGAGTTGCTACTTCGCTCGTGACAGTTTGAGTCAACTTAGAGTCAGCATTAATCAGTCTTTAGTCATGTCATGCACAAATAAAGATGATTCTGAAGAGCAAGAGATGGAAATGGATGAAAATGGTGTGCGGGATTTGAGTGAACATATCGAGAAGTTGCATGATTCTTGTGATGTGAATACTGGAGACTCTATTCAATCATCTTTTGCAAGTGCTTCATGTGAAGCAGAATCACTGAGTGAAGATGAGATTTGTTCAGAAGAAGACATGAAGAAACCTAAACATGGGCAGCACAAAGATGCTGTTCTTGATGATTGTGACTCAAGTGGGATTACAATCAGTCTGCCACATCCAAACCCTATTCTGGAAGGTCCAACTTTCTCTGAATCTCCAAAAATAAGAAACTTCCGTAAGAGTGTGGCTGCATCTACAAAGTTTCTGACAAGTACTAGGAATGTGTCTGAAAGCTCCAATCAGGTTGAGCAAATTGGTGCTTCTATCAGCAAGAAATTTCCGGGTCCTAGTACAGAATCTGTGGCTACCAGCCTCAAGAGAGGAATGCAAATAATAGATTATCATCAGCGGAGCTCGATATCGAATCGATCTTCAGTTTCATTCTCATTCGAACACCTGACACTGAAACCTTGTCCAGGTGCTGATAATCTTAATGCTTCTGTTCAGATGTTAAAAGAAAATAAACCATCAGAAGGTTCCTTATCTATGTGCTCTTCCTGCAAAGGCAACCTTGAGAAAGAGGGAGATGATGCATCAGAAGAAGCTGGAACAGGAGAGAAACATTTGAAGAACATTTGTAAGGAGCAAGCAATCAAAATTGAGCAGCTAACTCATTTGGTAAGCAATTTTGTTAAGTAATGAGAATATTATCTCATAGTTTGAATTTCGGTTTCTGACTGTTTGTTTTACATAATCTTTCAGTTAGAGCTATACAAGAAGGAAGTGTCTGAAGAGCCGAGAAAGGTGAGGCAACTAATTAACATATTTTGAATAAGATGTTTGGTTTTTATGCCTATGTCTAGGACTATCCAATACTCTTGGCAACTACATAGTCTAATAAGGTTTTAAATGACTTAAGAAGATCCCGTAAAGGTCCACGGATCTCATCCCAAAAGCTAGTTTATGGGGTGAGGGTGCTCATGGCCTTATAAGGCATCACTTGATCCCATTTCTAAGCGACGTGGTATCCTAACAATACCCAGCCGTTTAAGCATTGGCCAGGCTCTGATACTAATCGATACGAATCCATCCTATAATAGGTCCAAACCATTCCCGCAAAGATACACAGATCTCATCCCCAAAAGCTAGCTTTATGGGGTGAGGGTGCCCATGGCCTTATAAGGCATCACTTAGTCCCATTTCTATGCAATGTGGGATCCAAACAAACCCATTACGAGCTTTTCGTCCCGTGCATAAACAAGCTAGATATGATCTAACAACGCACCAACAATACTTAGACTCTCACCAAATCAATCTCTTATGTTTTTGTTATTAGCCTCAAGGTTTTGTCGAATGCATTTTTAAACAACTTGTTGTTATCCATTTCTTCTATAGTTCAATCCAAACTCTCTTAACATGTTTGAACTTTGCAGCTATTGAAAGCCAATGATGGAGAGGATCAGAAAGAAGATGTAACGGATACATACGAGACGAAACAAGTGAATGTAGAGTCAGGAAAGACGTACGTTGATCTCAACGAAAAAGAAGCACTTCTCAAAGAAATTGCTGAGCTAAAGAACAAGCTGCAGCCCACCAAGCCTGCCGAGAGTTTAAGATCCTCGCTGCTGCTACGTTCCATTCAACTGCGTAAAAGTACAGACACCTATGATCTTCAGAACAATGACATGGTAAAAGCACAAGAACAATGGACAGAGATGGAAAGTGAATGGATATCCTTAACAGATGATCTCAGACAGGATATAGAAAACCACCGCAGACATGCAGAGGATCTTGAAATGGAGCTCAGACAAGAGAAGAAAACTACAGAAGAACTAAACGATGCTCTCAGTAGAGCTATGCTTGGTCACAGTAGATTCATCGAACAATACACAGAGTTACAAGAAAAGTACAATGAACTGTCTGAAAAACATCATGTGATGATGTCAGGAGTAGCTGATATGAAGAAGGCAGCAGCAAAAGCAGCAGTTAAAGGTCGTGATGGGAAGCGTTTTGCCAAAGCCTTCACAACTGAACTCTCAGCCATAAGAGCAGAGAAAGAGAAGGAAAGGGAAATGTTGAAAAAGGAAAACAAGAATCTCAAAGCTCAATTGCAAGACACAGCTGAAGCTGTTCAGGCTGCTGGAGAATTGCTTGTCAGGTTAAGAGAAGCTGAACAAGCCGTACAAGCCACCGAGGTAAAATTATCAACTAAACTCATACTTGATATATGATCATATCACTCTTGAAAAGATACAGCATGTTATAATAAATTGTCTCACATCCGTTAGAACATCATATATGCTTGGACTCATATATGATATTGGATAACCATAAACTCTTTGTGCTACCTTTCGAGATTAGTTAGGCCCAAACCCATGTTATAATAAGTTGTCTCACGTCCGTTAGAACATGAACTTTAGACTCATATACGTTAGAACATGAACTTTAGACTCATATACGTGGTACTGGGCAATGAACTTTAGACTCATAATAAGGTACTGGGCAACCCTAAACTCTTGTATTAGCTTTTGACATTAGTTAGACTTAATCATATATATATATGATACTGGACAATCCTAAACTCTCTTGTCTCTTGTGTTAGCTTTTGGAATTAGTGAGGCCCAAACCCATATTTGATACAACAACCCACCAAGTTAGAATTAGGTTTTGGATTTAGTTAGAACGAAGTTGATATTTTGATCTTGAATCCCAAACATTGCAGGAAGGGTTAGGCCTGATTGAAGAAGAAAATGAGAAGTTAAAGAAGGAGATAGAGAAGTTAAAGAGCAAACACAAGAGTGAAATGAATACCATGAAGCAATACCTTGCAGAAAGCAAATTACCAGGATCTGCATTGCAGCCATGGTACAAGGATGAAGATGAAGCTAAACCAGTAGAAGATTATGCCGATGATCAAGCGTGGAGAGCTGAATTTGGGGCTATATATCAAGACCATGGTTATTACTGATTCATTACAAGACATAATACATTCTCAGTCATTGTCTTGTTTTCAGATCAGACCCTTCTTGGGTCTCACTTTATGTTATACTTCTCATATCACTTTTGTTGTTCTTACTTGTTCCTCCTTTATGTCCTGCTCTTATTGTGTGCTTTTAAGTTACCAAACTGTAGCAAAAATTATATTAATTTCGAATTAAAAATCAGATAAATTGATAAGAATCATTTAATTTTGGTTTAATTTTTGTTGACACTTATATTCGGATTTTAATTGGATAAAAATCAAAATTGGATTGAAATTATGGTCAACATCGAAACCACGTCAAATTTGGATTCAAATTCTAGTCAAAATAAGTTTTAAATCGGGTCAAATTTGGATCCAAATTCTAGTCAAATTAATCTTAAACCGGATCAAAATTAAGTATAAACCGGATTAAAATTGACTCTAAATTCAAATAAAATTGGAAGATTTAACAGAATTTATATGGATAAATTATAGAAAGAATTGTAAAAAAATAAGAGAAAAATAAAATTATGGTCAAACATGAATAAAGAATAGAATAAATGCGAATACCAAGAAAAAATAAACAAAGAATGCAAACAAAGGAGTTTTACCTTTTAATGGATATATCATAGTTGTAGTGTAGGGTAGTACATGTGTTTTTTTTCCGTATGTTGGATTAATTCTTATATATGAATTAATTAATTATAAATTCATTCATGACATTTTACTTTTTAAAAAGAAGTCGTGGAAGTTTTCGAATTATGTGGAGGTTTTTTTTTATTTTAAAGATAAAGATCATTTGTCTTTGTCAACTATGATATTCGCACAAATTATTTAACTTTTATGCATGATAAAAGAATAATATTAGCATCGGACTTTGTTTTGATCACCATCCTATTTTTCTTCGTTTTTTAAAATTTTATCTATAATCATTCCATTTTAAATTTTGTTAAATATGCAATTTAATTTAAAAACTCTAAAAATCCATTAATTTTAACCCGATTTTCGACCCGATCCGATCCATAATTAATTTGACCCAATTTATGCTCAATTTTAACCTGATATAGATGTAATATTGACTCAGTTTAGACTCAATTTTGACCCAATTTAGATTCAATTTTGATCCGATTTAGGTTCAATTTAAACAAGAATTTAGGTCTAATTTGACCTAGTTTGTTCTTAATTTTGACCATAATTTGAAACCAATTTTGATTCGGTTTATACCAATTTCAACGAGAACTTGAAACCAATTTTTATCCGGTTTAAGTTCAATTAAAACAAGAATTTTGGTCCAATTTTGGCGTGGTTTATACTTAATTTTGATCATAATTCGAAACCAATTTTGACCCGATTAGACTCAATTCTAACCAAAATTTGGATCCAATTTTAATTTTTATCCGATTAAAATCAAAATCAATATGAAATTTTAACCGAACTAAACAAAACCGATTCTTATCAGGTTTTTAATGTTGACCTAAATATAGCCTAATTTTGACTCTGATTGAATGAATTTTGAGACAATTTCAATGCAATTTTGAGTGATTTGGATTTTAATAGAGTGAAAATCAAAATGACACCGAAATTGCATTAGACCTGAATTTGACCCAATCATGACTTAAATTTTGGTGTAATTTTGAGTGATTCGGTTTTAATCGAGTGAAAATCAAAATCGAATCAAATTTGTACCGAATTGCACACAATCTTGATCCAATTTAGATTTTTAATCGATTAAAATCCGACTCACTCAAATTTTCATCAAAATTGGGTCAAAATTGTACTCAATTCGAATCAAAATTATGCAAATTTCGGGTTAAAAATCGAACAACCGGTAAGAACTGGATTTTGTTTAATTTTTTGTTTAATTTGTTAAATTTCATTTTGATTCGGGTTTAATTCGATGAAAGTCAAAATTGTGTCAAATTTGAAACGAATTCGAGTCAAAATTATACCAATTTTAGATTAAAATCGAACAAATCGATAAGAATCATGTTTTATTTAAATTTCGGTTTAATTATGTTGAATTTTATATTGATTCGGGATTTAATTGGATGAAAATCAAAATTGGGACAAAACTAGAGCTAATTCAAGTCAAAATTATACCAATTTTAGATAAAAATCGAAAAAATCGATAAAGATTAGTTTTATTTAAATTTCGGTTTAATTTTGTTTAATTTCATATTAATTCGAGTTTTAATTAGATGAAAATCAAAATTAGGTCCAACTTATGGTCAAATTTGAGTCAAAACTGGATCAAAATTGAGCCTAAATCGAATCAAATTTGGACCCAACTTCTAGTCAAAATGATCATAAATTGAATCAAAATTAGATCTAAACCGGATCAAAATTGAACCTAAATTAAACCAGAATTGGAAGATTTAATAGAGTTTAAACGAAGAGATTATAGATACAATTACAAAACATAAAGGAAAAATAAAATTAGGGTAAAAAATGAATAAAAATAAGATGAAACGGAAAGAAATAGATAAAGTAAATAAAGGTTGATGATAGGGGTGGGCGTTTCGGGTTACCCGGACCGACCCAACCCGAAAAAACCCAACCCGTAAGATAATGGGTTTTGCCTAAAACCCATATGGGTTCTGAATCTGGAACCCGAACGGGTTCGGGTCGGTCCGGGTTGGGTTCGGGAGAACCCGAGGAACCCGAAACAAAAAACCCTAATTTACTTTTTACACCTCTCTATCTCTCGTTCACTCTGTGACTCTGCCGCACGCCCTTTTCTCTCTCGCTCTCTCAAACGCTCGGCTCGGCTCCCCCATATTTTCCGTCCGCCGCTCGCCGTCGCCCCTAGTCTCCCTCCTCTCGCCGTCGCTTCGCTCGCCCTCATCCGCCGTCGCTCCCTCATCGCCGTTGCTTCGCTCGCCCTCCATCCGCATCCGTCGCTCGCCCATCCTTTGCATCGGTGAGAGGTAAAAATTTTGTAATGCTTGTAATACCCTATATTGCTTGAGATTTTTCATCTCCTCAGCACCATGTTGTTGTTCGATTCGTGTTTGTAGCACCATGTGTTCGATTCGTGTTTGTTCGATTCGTGTTTGGTCTCTGCTTGTTTGATTCGTGTTTGTAGCACCATGTGTTCGATTCGTGTTTGTTCGATTCGTGTTTGGACTCTGCTTCGTAATACCCAGACCTTTGCTCTCTGTTGCTCGATTCGTGTTTGGTCTCTGCTTCGTAATACCTAGACCTTTGCTCTCTGCTCGATTCGTGTTTGGTCTCTGTTTGTTCGATTCGTGTTTGTTGTTCGATTTCTGGTTTGTTTACGAGTTTGGTTTCTGGTTTATGTTTCAGATGGAAATGACAGTTTTTGATTCCGGTGACAATGAAGTTCAATCGAACAAAAGGGTTGCGACATCGACGACAAGTGACATGCCTCCCAAATCCAAAAAGCAATACATTCAACGGTCTGATGAACCATTGAAAACCCGAAAAAACCATTGAAAACCCGAAGAACCCGAATACAATTCGGGTTTTTCTGGGTTCAATATTTCAGAACCCGAACAACCCGAACCCAATCCGAAACCCGAGGAACCCGTCCCGAAAACCAAATGGGTTTTTTTGGGTTCAATTTTTTAGAATCCGAAGAACCCGAACCCAACCCGAACCCGAGAAACCCGTCCCGAAACCCGAAACGCCCACCCATGAGAAAATAGGAGTTTTATCCTAAACTTTATAACCGAGTAAAAATGTTGGATCGAATATCGTCAAAAATACTCAAAATCTACTAACTCATAGACTTCCTGAGCAATTTTATACTTCTTAATGGGCCCAATATTCGGCCCATATGCAGAAATGAAACACTGTCCTTTTAGCAAAACAAACGACGTCGCTTTCAACCCGATGCTATTATAGAAGATAAAAAAATGCTCACTTTTTTTTTTTAAAAAAATTCTCTCTCCAGAGCACTGAAAACTATTGCAACTTGTCTCATCAGATTAGGTAGTCTCGAAAAAGCTCTTCAGCAATGGCGGCCGATGATTCTCCAAACGCCGGTAACTTAGACGGCGACGCTAACCTCCACTCCGATCATAACCCTAACCCTAACCCTAACAATGGTATTGATTCTTCAAAAGCATTGGCTATCCCCTCTCCCGCTGTCTGCCTCGTCCGCTTCGCCGGAGATGCCGTTGGCGGCGCCGTTATGGGGTCCATCTTCGGCTACGGTACTGTTATTTCCTTTTCCCACTCTGTGTTTATATGCGTGTGAGAGATCTTATCGGCAGTTATATTAGCCTCGCCGACATTTACTGTTTAATATTTTCTCAATATATCAATAAACAGTGAACAAAAAACAACATTATTTTGAGGATATCTACTTAGCTTCTCTTATATGTGTGTATATATATATATATACATGTTTCTATTTGATTTATCATTGTAATTTGGGCATTGAAGCTTTCTGTCTTAATATTGCAAGCAGTATATGTATTAGTTTCAAGGGCTAGAGAATCCATTGTTTTGTTCTGTATATGTGATCATTTAGGTTAATTTTGGAGCTCCAATGATTAGGTTTTGCATCTGAATTTTGTTGGTTAAGGTAATAGAACTGCTAATCAATGTCTCACAATATAAAAATTTGGGTCAGGTTCTGGATTGTTCAAGAAGAAAGGCTTAAGAGGATCTTTTGTAGATGCAGGGCAGTCTGCAAAGGTACACTCACGATATAAATGTATGGAGTTAAAGATGATGGAGCAATACTTAACCTAATTTATGATTCATTTTGGTAGACATTTGCTGTTCTTTCTGGAGTGCACAGTTTGGTTGTTTGCCTTTTGAAGAAAATACGGGGGAAAGATGATGGTGAGGCATTATAATAATGCTTGTACATAATCTATTTTCAGTTCTAATCTCCTCCATATGTTTTATATGCAGCCATTAATGTCGGAGTTGCTGGATGTTGCACAGGCCTTGCTCTTAGTTTTCCAGGTAAGAAACAATTACAGCTATCCTATCCTTGTTTTTGAATTTGGATTTCCCACACAAGTGCTGGCATCTTCTATATACAAAATATATGGATATTCTCATTCATTAGTTTCAAAAATATACATACATGTCCCCTTGATATCATAGATTGGGGTGGGCATTTCGGGTTACCCTGACCGACCCAATTCGAATAACCCAATATGAGTTTTATAGAAAACTCACATGGGTTCAATATCAAAAACCTAATTGAGTTCGGGTCGGTCCGGGTTCGGGATAACTCGAGGAACCCGAACAACTCGAAAAAAACTAAAGAAACCCTAATCCTAAACCGTGAGCCTTGACACAGCTCCCTCTCCCTTTCACTCACACGTTTAAAACCCGAATTACCCGTTTAAAACCCGAATTATTCGTACTTAAATAATCCAAAAAACCCGAAGAACCCGAATTATCCGAAATATCTAAATAACCCAAATACAATTCGGGTTTTTTGGGTTCAATGTTTTAAAACCCGAACAACCCGAACCTTGACCGAAACCCGAGGAATCCGGACCGAACACGAGGAACCCGTCCCGAAACCCGGATTGCCCACCCCTTGATATCATAGACTGCTGTATATTGTGTTTTCAAGAACTATTTCGATTCTGTCCTCTCAAGTTTCGATTCGATGTTGGCATGGTGGTATCCTCTGTTGTGTCTTGTGTTGATCATTTCTTAGGCCTGTTCTGGTGGAGTCGCAGTCGCTCGCAAACGTGACTAGCCGCAAAATTTAAAAATCCGGAATTATGTTGCATTACGTTTGCGTTTTTAATAAAATTACGGAAATATCCTTCTCTTTTTTTAAATACAATGTTTTATGCTTTATATGTATTTCAAATTTTGTTTTAATGATTTATTATAGTTTATAGTAAATATATATAAATATGTAAATATGTGTATATGTATATATGAAATATTTGATTATGTTTTGATAAAATGATTTTAAGTTTCTACTATAATTTATATTAATCGTTAATATATATATTTATATATGTATTGCATATTTAAATATTTTAATAAATTTTTAAATTTTAGATTTATTAATATTTGAAAATTATAATTAAAAAATATACACTAAACAACAAAATGTAACAAATTCTTTTATTAATAATTGTCTATTTTGATAATTTTGCTCATAACACAATCGCAATAGTTTCCTGTCATTCACTTCTAGTCGCAGTCGTCCGTAAACGCCGCGTTTCCACCATTCAGATCAAATAAAACAAAACACTGTCAAATCGCTCACAGAAACACCGTCAAACGCAAATGCAACGTTTCCACCAGTCAAACCCTTATCGACTTTCAAAAAAGTGTTGCCCACACGACTTTTAACTATTTCATTTCTCCGTTGTAGTCCATGAATGAAACAACTGCATTGACCGGTCCTTGATACTGTATTCCTGATAGGAAAGAGCTGTTTAGGCTACATTTGTAGAACTTGTGGCTGATCAGCTCTGCCAATTTCAGGTACTCCGCAGGCACTCTTACAAAGCTGTCTCACTTTTGGGGCCTTCTCTTTCATCTTGGAAGGACTTAACCACAGGCAAACAGCTCTAGCTCATTCTATCTCCTTAAGACACCAAATAGGGAGGGTCGAAGATCTTCACGTCTCGCCCTTCTCTCTCGCTCTTCCAACCCCGGATGAGATCAAAGGGACGTTCTCGTCATTCTGCAAGTCGTTGGCAAAGCCACGAAAGATCGAATTCCCTCGTGATTGTTGAGCCAAGTAGTCTCTGTAGATGTTAAGCTTTCCAATGTTGTAAGCTTTTTGCCAGTGCCATCAAGAAAAAGATGTGTCCTTTTGCATTGCCCTTAACCATTTTCAGTATTTGTGTGCATGTTTTATATAATAATAATCTCGTATTAATTAATTTCAATTGATATGTTGTTTGTATTCATATGGATTTTTTAATTCACAAATCTTGAAAAACGTTAAGATTTCAAGAGGGGATGTAGCTCAGATGGTAGAGCGCTCGCTTAGCATGCGAGAGGTACGGGGATCGATACCCCGCATCTCCATTCTCCTTTTTTTTTCAATTTAATTTTATATATAATTGTTTAATGCAGATTTCTAATATAGAATTATATATATAATAATCTTGCGATGTTATTTCTGCTGAAACCACCTAGTCAAGGATTATTAAATGTAAAAAAATGGAATAATAAAAGTTATTTCTTCTCTATTTTATTTAAAATTTTAAAAATTATTCATTGGATATATATTTTTTGTCCATAAAAAACTCTTTATTTATATATAGATTTTAAAATATATACATATTTGTTTAATATATATATTTATCTTCTTTCAATTTTTTATTTTTAAATTCAGCTGTTTTATTATAAATTATTCCAACAAATACACAAAAAACCTTTCACCTTCCATATCATTCTTCTATATTTTTATAATTTTAATTTTATTATCATCAAATATATACATAATGAAGAAAAAACGAAACATTTATTGAATAACACTAAAAAGAATTATTATAAATGAAACGTCATGTTTAAAAAAAATAAATTAAATTAAATATTATATATTAA
Organism: Gynandropsis gynandra; assembly: GCA_036759665.1. Lineage (NCBI taxonomy): Eukaryota > Viridiplantae > Streptophyta > Magnoliopsida > Brassicales > Cleomaceae > Gynandropsis > Gynandropsis gynandra. Next base: position 1,043,270 of record CM071869.1, read on the forward strand.
AATTTGAGTTTTTGTTCAAAATTTGGTGAAGTCACGTCAACATTGACATAATAGTCCAATCATCAATTCCATTTTCATTAATTTAAATTGATTCATATATAAAAATAAAACATGTTGTATAAAGAGAAAAAAATCAACAAATATTATATCGATTTCTATTGTGATATAATATTTATAAATTCTCAAAATATCTACTCTTTATATATATGTATGTTTTTATTTTAAATACATTAGAATAACTTTTGTATCATATATCAATTTCATTAAATAATATTATCCTAAATCAATAAATTCTTTTCAAATATTTAATTCAAAATTTTGATAATTTTATACTTAAATATTCTTTTCATATATATATATATATATATAAAAATGTTGTTCGTGCAGCGTTACGCTTCAACAATATTTATTTATTCGATTAAATCTTAGAATCCACAATCCACCCTTGATTTCTCTTAAACCACAACAAGTGGTGGTTCATTATCAGAATTCTCACTGCCAATGATTATGGTTTTCTTTCGGCGGGTCGAAGACGTAGATATGGTCGTGTGTTGATGATGATGCGACAGATCGACGACGGGTCAGCTAGGGTTCAGGCGACATATTTATTCTTCCTCGATTAGATTTATTTTATTGATTTTAATTTCGCATTATCTAAAATTTATTTAGTTGACATTGAAAACTTAATATAATAGAATGATCTATTTATGACATGAATTTCAACTCTACAATAAAAAAATTGATAAAAACCTTTCACCTTCCATATCATTCTTCTATATTTTTATAATTTTAATTTTATTATCATCAAATATATACGTAATGAAGAAAAAACGAAACATTTATTGAAATAACACTAAAAAGAATTATTATAAATGAAACTTCATGTTTAAAAAAAAATAAATTAAATTAAATCTTATATATTAAAGCTTGAGTTTTTTGTTCAAAATTTGGTGAAGTCACGTCAACATTGACATAATAGTCCAATCATCAATTCCATTTTCATTAATTTAAATTGATTCATATATAAAAATAAAACATGTTGTATAAAGAGAAAAAAATCAACAAATATTATATCGATTTCTATTGTGATATAATATTTATAAATTCTCAAAATATCTACTCTTTATATATATGTATGTTTTTATTTTAAATACATTGGAATAACTTTTGTATCATATATCAATTTCATTAAATAATATTATTCTAAGTCAATAAATTCTTTTCAAATATTTAATTCAAAATTTTGATAATTTTATACTTAAATATTCTTTTCATATATATATATATATATATATGCAAATGTTGTTCGTGCAGCGTTACGCTTCAACAATATTTATTTATTCGATTAAATCTTAGAATCCACATCCACCCTTTGATTTCTCTTAAACCACAACAAGTGGTGGTTCATTATCAGAATTCTCACTGCCAATGATTATGGTTTTCTTTCGGCGGGTTGAAGACGTAGATATGGTCATGTGTTGATGATGACGCGACAGATCGACGGCGGGTCAGCTAGGGTTCAGGCGACATATTTATTCTTCCTCGATTAGATTTATTTTATTGATTTTAATTTCGCATTATCTAAAATTTATTTAGTTGACATTGAAAACTTAATATAATAGAATGATCTATTTATGACATGAATTTCAACTCTACAATAAAAAAATTGATAAAAACCTTTCACCTTCCATATCATTCTTCTATATTTTTATAATTTTAATTTTATTATCATCAAATATATACGTAATGAAGAAAAAACGAAATATTTATTGAAATAACACTAAAAAGAATTATTATAAATGAAACGTCATGTTTAAAAAAAATAAATTAAATTAAAACGAAAAATACTTAGCACATAATCTTTTTTGTACGCTAGATCTAGTTTCAAGAACGAAATCCAATTGCACGCTAGATCTAGTTTCAATATGATTCATATAACAAACAGATAATGTGACTTGAATCCATGATTTCATTGCAATAAAATAAAAAATTTTTCCTAGAGTCTATCACGTCAAAACCGAACGACCCAGGAGAGGAAAACAGTACCTGTCACCAAAGGAAAAGTCGTAAAGCTTGCCGTAGGAAGAGCGACGGTCGGCGGGAGACACGCGGCGGCGAGTCGAAACACCTGTAGACCGAAAAACCACATGAGAAATACGGCGAAAACGGCGAAACATTAACATAAATGGCGAAAAATTAAACGGCGAAACCTAAAAATGCAGCGGACGATCGGAGCTCACGGCGGACGAACGGCGGACGGTCGGCGGACGGGAGACGACGAACACGGCGGAATCGGCTGAAAAA
>CM071869.1:1045916-1112085 GCA_036759665.1 Gynandropsis gynandra
TTGGAAACGGGCATGCCATCCGTTTCCAATTTTGGAGACGGACATGCCATCCGTTTCCAATTTTGGAGACGGACATGCCATCCGTTTCCAATTTTGGAGACGGATTTGAAACCGTCCCTAAATTTAGGACTTCAACAACAGATTTAGGGACGGTTTAGGGACGATTTTTCGGAAAATTACTCTCTTAGTCCCTAATCCGTTCCTAATCCGTTCCTAAATAATCTATTTAACCCCTCAACCATTGATCCGTTTTTCATAAGCTACTCTCATATTTTTCACCCCATAACTTCTTTAGTGTTTGCGATATAATGGCATCTTCATCAAGATCGAACATTTTCGATTCTAGACAATGGATGTACAGAAGAATTGATCCAGAATCTCAAAGCGTATCGAAAGAGTTTATAGAAGGCGTCACACAGTTTATGACAATGGCGACGAATCAACAAGTTTACAAAGAAACGGGTACGTTGGTTTGTCCATGTGTGAAATGCAAGAATGAAAAATTTGTTAATGAGAGAACTGTTTGGAAGCATCTTTATTTAAGAGGATTTACCCCGAATTATTTCATGTGGTTATGTCATGGAGAAAAATTTGCACCACGATCTAGTAATGTTGTGGAAAACTTTAGGGGCACTATACATCATGATGAATTTGAGTCTTCTCAAGATGTAGAAATGAACCCCTATGTGGAAATGGTGCAAAATGTATTCCGTGAAAGAAACGAAAATATTGAAGAAGATCCGAATGAAGAAGCAAAAAGTTTTTTTGAAATGCTAGAAAGTGCTAGGAATCCACTTTATGATGGTTGTAGGAGTGGTTTATCACAGTTATCTCTGTCTGCACGTTTGATGAATTTGAAGACTGAAAATAATTTGTCTGAGAATTGCATGGATTCGATATTGCAATTAGTAAGAGATTATTTGCCAGAAGATAATAATGCAGTAGACTCCTATTATGAGACAAAGAAGATGATGCGATCTTTGGGTTTATTGCCATATCAAAAGATTGATGTTTGTCAAGACAATTGCATGATTTTTTGGAGAGAGACATCGGAGATGAGTAATTGTCTATTTTGTGGAAAAGATCGGTTTTATTTAACAAAGAATGGAAAATCGGTTCCATATCGTCGTATGTGGTACTTACCAATTACAGACAGATTAAAAAGATTGTATCAATCTGTGGAGACCGCAAGCGACATGAGATGGCATGCTGAGCATTCAAGTCAGGAAGGAGAGATGTGTCATCCCTCAGATGGTGAGGCGTGGAAACACTTTAACAAGGTATACCCTGATTTTGCGGCTGAGAGTCGAAATGTCTATTTAGGTCTTTGTACCGATGGTTTTAATCCATTTGGGATGTCTGGAAAGAATTATTCATTGTGGCCAGTTATAGTGACACCTTACAACTTACCACCGGATATGTGCATGAAACGGGAATTTTTGTTTTTAACAATAATGATTCCCGGGCCTAATCATCCGAAAAGAAGTTTGGATATATTTCTTCAACCACTTATTGAAGAATTAAAAGAATTATGGAATGGAGTTCAAGCGTACGATGTCTCGAGGAAACAAAATTTTATGTTACGAGGTGCTCTCATGTGGACAATAAGTGATTTTCCAGCTTATAGTATGTTATCTGGATGGACAACGCATGGTCGATTGGCTTGTCCATATTGCATTGAGGAAACAGATGCTTTTCAGTTGAAACATGGGAGAAAGACGAGTTGGTTTGATTGTCATCGTCGTTTTCTTCCTGTTGATGATGCATTACGGCGCAACAAGAGAAATTTTAAAAGGAATGTAGTTGTGCGGAAATCTCCTCCTCCAGTTTTGACCGGCGAAGAGATTTTATATGAACGACTTCTTGCTTTGGGTATTCCGAGGAGTATAGATTGCGGAGGGAACAATCATCCGAGAATTGGTGGTTATGGAATTACTCATAACTGGTACAAGAAGAGCATATTTTGGGATTTGCCGTATTGGAAAAATCTGAAACTTCGTCACAATCTTGATGTGATGCACATAGAGAAGAATTTTTTTGATAACATCATCAATACAGTACTGAATGTCACGGGGAAGACAAAAGACAATATTAAATCACGCAAAGATCTAGAAGAATATTGCTCACGAAGGGAGTTACATATAGGTGAATGACGGTAAAGCGCCAGCCCCGATATTTAGATTGTCAAATGATACGAAATATAAATTGATGAAATGGTTTAAAGAAGATGTGAAATTTCCCGATGGCTATGCGTCTAACATTGGAAGGTGCGTTGACATTCAAGGAGGAAAGTTATTAGGGATGAAAAGTCACGATTGTCATGTATTCATGCAAAGACTTCTTCCGATATGTTTTTCTGAATTGATGGACAAACATGCACACGAAGCAATTGGAGGTATGTGGTTGATTTTATATTAATATGTAGTGTGAATATTTGTTAAATACACTAATAATACTTTAATGTTACAGGTGTTGGCCTATTCTTTCGAGATTTATGTTCGAGAAATCTGAGTATGGATGTAGTTCGTCGACTGCAAAATAACATAGTTACTGTACTATGTAATTTGGAGAAGATTTTTCCACCATCATTCTTCGATGTTATGGAGCACTTGACAGTTCATTTACCGCACGAAGCCGCACTAGGAGGTCCAGTTCAATTTCGTTGGATGTATCCGTTCGAGCGATTTATGTTTCATCTGAAGAAAAAAACCAAACAAAAAGCTCGACCGGAGGGTTCAATTGTTGAACAATACGTCAATGAGGAAATATCGTTCTTTACGTCATACTACTTCGAGCCACATGTTCAAACGCGGAGTAGAAATCCAGACAGATATTTTGATGGTGGTGTGGCGTATTCATATCCAGTACCAGATGTTCCGGACATATTTTGCGGAATTGGTCGAGCTGCTGGTAAGGCGAAAGATATATGGTTATCACAACGAGATCTTCATATCGCACATACATATGTTTTATTGAACTGCGAATATCTACAGCCTTTTGAAAGGTAAAATCTCATAATTAACTATGGTTATCACAATGACAATTTTGTTTATTGTTATAATATTTGTAGAATTTTGTTTCTTTTTATAGGACATTTGAGGATATATTGAAGAATACATATACGAACATTGATGATTCTCAGCTCCAAGAACTTAAAGAAAAAGATTTCTCGACATGGATGCGACAATATGTAAGTAATGAAATTTTACATAAATAACTTTTATAATATTCTGACGATGTGTCTAAGTTAGTACATATGTACTGCAGGTTGAGATGGGCAATCACCCGTTGTGGCTACGAGATCTTGTCAAAGGACCGATTGTGAAAGTTATGAGTTGGCCTATTTATTTTACACGTGGTTATAATTTTCACACTTACGATCATGGAAAATTGAAGTCGACGATGAATTACGGTGTATGTGTGAAAGGTGAAAGCTATTGTGCATCGGTCGATGAACCAGATTTTTATGGGATTTTAAAGGAAATTTTGCAATTGGAATATCCAGGTATAGAAAACAAGTTTAAAACAATGTTATCCTTACCACATATGTCATTTTGAATATTGACTCATATTTTGATATTTTTTGTAGGTTATGTCGGTTTAAAAGTGATGTTATTTCGATGTGATTGGTTCGATCCAGTAATCGGTCGCGGAACAAGAGTAAACAAACTAGGCGTTGTAGAAGTTAACTCCACACGAAGATATGCAAAATACGAGCCTTTTATTCTTGCGTCACAAGCTGATCAAGTTTGTTACGTTTCCTATCCGCATATTAGAAGATCTTCAGGTTGGCGTGTCGCAATGAAGATACTTCCGAGGGGCAAATTTATCGACAACACAGAACAACAACAATTGCCAATGCAACAACAAATGACCGAGATTATTGCTATTGACGATGTACGCGTTGAAGAACTTACGCATGGTGAAATGGAGGAGCTCGAAAGAAACGGAGATGATATTGATGATGAAGATATAGAAGATGTAGAATTTGAATCAGATACGGAAGATTCGACGGAACAATTGTGTGACTCTGATTATGAATCATGTTAAAACGTTTACGAATTGTTTTTCATATATTTTTAATCATTGTTTCTATTTTCTCATATTAAAACGTCCCGATCTATCGTTCCGATTTAATTTTTTTTTATAACGATCCACATATATACGAGGAACCGATTTGTTTATAACGATCCACATATCCACATATATATGATTGTTTCTATTTTCTCACGTCAAAATTTCACCAAAACCGATTAAATTTTTTTTTATAAAAAAAAACTTTGGAGACGGATATTACTCGACCGTTTCCAATTGGAAACGGATATTACTCGACCGTTTCCAATTGGAGACGGAAATGAATCACCCGTCTCCAATTGGAGACGGAAATACGGTGCCCGTTCCCAACTTTTAATCAGGTTCGAGCTGCTCCCCTTCCTCCTCACGCTGCAATTCGTCGACTGCAACTCTAATTCGCCTTCTCTCGCCGCCGTTCCCCTCCCATCCCTCGTCGCCGCCGTTCCCTTCTCTCGCCGTCGTTCCCCTCCCATCCCCTACTCGCCGCGAATCAAGGTAATTTCGTTAGAATTTTACGCCGCTTGTGTATAATTTCGGTAGAATTTTATATGAACTGCCATTGAATCTTATATGAACTGTATTAGGGTTTGAGAATCAAACCGAAGTAACACATGTAGATTCCTGCCATTGAATCATCTATGAATTAGGGTTTGAGAATCAAACCGAAGTACCTGTATCATAGAAAGATAATCATATAATGATGGAAATACATCTGTGAAGAAGATTATTTACTCTCCAATGGCTGTCAGTAGTAGATTGTGATGGTGTTCTAGGGCATTCGTTTGAGCGTCACTAGTATATGGTCCCGATGAAAAGAATGAAACAATATAAGGATAAAACAAAACAATAAAATGTTCTAAAAGCGTCAAGAAATTATACGATATCGATGAAAGAATGCAATAGAACAATAAAATTTTAATCGTTAAAATTTAGAACAAAAAATGCGGTTAGACGGTCGAATGATGTTAGCGGTTAGACTTTAGAATTTAGAAATGTACGTTGACAATATTTTGATTTTACATTTCAGTATGTCACGACGCGTTGGAAGAGGCGGTAAAACGAGAAACCGTCCTCAATCCGAGGAAAGTGGCAACATTTCGTCTCATTCCCGACATTCCAATTCGGGATATGATGATTACATGAATCCACATTTGTTCCGAAACACTGGATCGACACAATCGGGGCAATATATGCCGTATTATCCGCAAATGCAACCACCACCAGATCAAGTACAGCATGACGATCCACATATATACGAGGAACCAACAGTGGAAGAAATTTTAGCAATGGATGAAGAGCGACGGAAGCTTCCTCTTATAGACCCTGATTCAAAAAGCGGCGCACAATGGTACGTATACTCAATTTCAAATCTCAACTATAAATAATTAACTAAATGTTAATTTATCCGTAATTGTGATTTTTTGGTTTGGAATTAAGCAACTTAATCGGCAAATAACAATTACGATAAAAGCTGATTTTGATCGGTTCTGTTACAATTGGACACATACCGATCCAGAAATTAAGGAACGATGGTGGAAATCATTTGTGGTAAGTTTTAAACAATTTTAAATTTTATCAAGTAATTTAAATTACAATTTAAATTTAATAACCTTATTATTATTTCAGCAAAAATATTATTGGAATCCCGCCATTACCGGACTAGTAAAGTCCGAATTTGAAAAAAATGCGGCATTGCGTCTCAAGTCTATCGTAGGGAAATTGCACAAAAAACGATGTCTAAAAGGAGACGCCGCAAAACCCCTATGGATGTCGGAAGATATTTGGAATCAGATGTGCGCACTATGGGATTCCCCGGAATTTCAGGCAAAGAGCGAGAAAGCAAGTAAATCCCGATGTTCTGATAGAGCGGGATACGGGATGAGCGTGCACACGGCAGGATCTCGTTCTTTTGCGGAAGTATACGAAGATCTGGTAAGTTTTATTCAACTTTATGCATTTATATAACATTTACATTTTATTAAACTATGTCTTTATATTTTTTTCAGGCGAAAGAGAAGGGATACGAACCATCGTATATAGAATTGTTGGCACGTACACACGTTAGGAAGTCAGATGGTTCGTGGGTGGATCCAAAGGCGAAAACCATTCACGATGAAGTTCAAAACATGGCATCGGAGCGAGTATCGCAAATTCCACCGAGAGAAGACGGCTCACAAACTACTCTTACTCAGGAAGAGTACAACGAGTTGTATCTCGAGGTAATGATTACATTCTACTATGATCTAATTTAATTCATTATTTAAAAATGTTATTAATTCTCGGTATTTGTTTTACAGCAAGTTACGCCCTACAAAGGTCGTATCTTCGGACTTTGAGCAATGTCCTCAAAACATTCAACTTCATCCAAAGGTAAACAAAAAGTGGATTACGAGCTCCGACAACAAATGGACGAAAGGTTCCAAGAATCCGACAGGCGCGTTGAACAAGCACTAAAGGAGTCGGAACTATTAAGAAAAAAGAATGAACGATCAAAAAGGCGTACGGAAAAGCTTATGAGCATGATGAAAGCGCAAATGCCTAACATCGATTGGGATGCAATTCAGAGCAGTGATTCCGACGCGGAGTAATCGGACGGTTTAGTATTATATGTAATGTAATCGAACTTTTAATGTAATCGAAATTTTAATGTAATCGAACTTTTAATGTAATCGACCAATAGCCTAATAACTGTACGAAACTCACAACCCCGGTACACGAGCATGACCCTAAAAAAGTTAAGCTGGGATGAGATAAAAAAATAAATGCAGTCTGGGTTTATATTTCAGTTGCGATGAGTGACGTGGTGGAAACACGAGCTGGAAAAAATTGGAGTCGCGCGATTGGATACTACCACTGGTCGTCTCTAATCCGTTCCTAAACTGGTTTAGGAACGGATTGGGAACCGATTTTTCGGTTCCTAAAACCTGTTTTTCTTGTAGTGTATCTAACAAAATTTCTTTTTTATTGTAGATGTAACGGATGGAAAGAGAACAGACTCTTCTTGAAGTGGTATTAGAAACCCACGCAAAGAAGAAGTCGGTTGTCGGGGAAAAGGCTGCCGAACCGGAACTCATCGATCCTCGAGCGGCCCGAACCGTGAGAGTTGTGACGGAGAAAATTACACAGCAATCTCAGGCTTGCGGTTCAAGCCCCACGACCTCAGTCCTTCACAAAAGGACCAAATTTATTTAGAGGTAAATATTATTATTTTAATTGTAAATTATTAATCAAATAATTTATTAAAATCTAACATTACTCTTATTTGTCTTGTAGTCGGTGAGACCGTATAAAGGACGTCTATACGGTCTCGGAGCGCTTCAAAAGGACATAATCGAGGACATCACGACGGTACCTTCATCAGTGCAAGAGAGTTTTTCGCAACAACGGCGGATCGAAGATCTCGAATCACAACTTCGAGAAACTCGAGCTCAAGTGGCGCAACAAACATCTCAAATACAACAATTGGAGAGCGTCATTGAGTTGTTGTCGGGCCAGGTGAGGGGATCAACACCGCAGCAAGAATCGGGGTTCGATTCGGATGCAACTCCGTCTAGAGGTGGTGGTGATGGCGGGGATGATATCGACGCAACCGACCTAAACGATATGTAATAGGAAATAGTTTTAATTTTTGTGTTTTGTAATATAATTTTAATATTTTTATTAAAAACCTTTTAATTTTAAAAATATTTTTTTTATTTTTTTTTCAAAAGTTCCAACGGGTATCCGTTGGAACTGCTAACGGTCATCTGTTGCACCGTGTTTCCCGCGAAACCTTTCCCACCAGTTTGCAAAGGCTGTCCGTTGCAGATTCCCGTCACATGGCAACGGATGTCCGTTGCAAAAATGATTTTTCCCCGCCTAATTTTGCAACGGACAGCCGTTGCTTTCCAACGGCCGTCCGTTGAAACCTTGCAACGGTGATCCGTCACAACGGTTTCCAACGGGCGTCCGTTACTGTATTTCCAACGGCGGATTCCGTTGCCAGTCCATTGCAAATTTGTAACGGATATTATCCGTTGACACGCCGTCGCGAATTGCAACGGATCGTCATTTGCAACGAACATTTCGCAACAGACGGAAATCCGTTGGCGTCCGTTGGAAACGGCTGTTTCCAACGGATTTTGGGTGCTTTCCAGTTCTTTTGTAGTGAGCGGTAAGTATTACAACATTTCAATTGTTATTATATCTTGTTTAATTATTACGTATAAATTTAGTAACATTACTAACTAACATGTTTTTCGTTTAATATCCAGGTGCTTTGATACTTTATATTCATCGACTACAAACATCTATATTAATAAAAAAACGAAAAAAATAAAAAAAATTCAAACAAGTAAGTTTATAGAATATATCAACTCAATTTTTATCTTCTTTTAACCATTTGTTTTTGTTAAATGCAGATATGGACGAAAGACGTGATCACTATTAAATTCAATAAACCAATAGAACTTAATTTATCATATTTATATTTGTTTATCTTTAATTTATTTTTTACATATTTGGAATTCAAAGATTTAAATCCAATTGTTTTAATAAGTATACTATAATTTTTAGGTTTTTATTGAAACATATTATAACAATGTACTATAAAATGATGCTTCAGGCGAGGAACCCTACAGAAAGAAGGGCTGGTCTTATAGACTATACAAAACATTATTGTGTTATTGAAAATCGATAGTTTTAAATAAATCACACTAAAAAAATAAATACATAAATAAATACGTTAATCGTCTAAAAGAACTTGTGTATCGCACGAGTTTCACTCCTAGTACTTTTTAAAATCGACTTTTTAAAATCGACTGTACGACTACTACATTTACAACATAGTAATAACATTGTGAGTAGTTAATGTATGATAAATTGTCTCACATCGACTAGGATATGAACTTTGGACTCATATATATGGTACTGAACGAACTTAAATTCTTGAGTTAACTTTTGGAATTAGTTAAGTCCAAATCCATATTTGATATGGTATCAAAACCTAGTTCATCCCGATTTGAATACCGATGTTGATCCCGTGATTGCGGTGTTCATATTTCAAGACTGAGTCTGGACGTGAGGTTATTGTTATGATAAGCTGTACCACATCAAATAAGACATGAACTTTAAACGTATACATATGATAATTGGACAACCATTAGTCAGATCGAAGCCCATATTTGACGCTTAATGTTCATTACATTGCAAAAGGGTCTTATTTCTTCTAGTTAAGAAATTTCAAAATATAAATGAATGCTCTTCTCCCTATTTCACTGGTTCATAATTCCGACCACACTCGCCGTGAAAATGACCAGAGACTTTCTCGTCAGCATCCAAGGCTCTTCGTTATCTCCTCCAGCTTCTCTATCACCGCCTTTGGTTCCGCATATGACCTAACCAGATGCATCGCATGGTACTCGAGCCCTTTCCATTTCGCTATCAGCTTAAAATGTGGCCGCCTGAAGTTATTACTCACGAGCTCCAATATCACCGTGTTTGGTGCCGCTGACACAATGTGCGTCAATCCCGCCCCATGAGCCCCTATGATCACCGACGCCTCTTGGATGGCTCTAACTTGTTCCTTCATCGATATATGCCCGAACAATCCATTCACTAGATTCATCCTACATTTCATACCTGAGGATCTTGATTTGATCCATCCGTTTAAAGTATCGAATACTTCTTGCTCGTTGCTTAGTCGAGCCTCGACTTTTCCACCATGCCTAGGGTGAGCCAAGTAGTCTTCACGACGGATAAAGAGAATGTTATGAACCACCGAGGATGGTTTTTCTAATGTTTGGTGTTTGTTCACTTGAAACTCGAAAGCTGCTCTGATCATTTCACCAAATTCAGACAATCTTGCTGTTTTTGTATCATCTGGGTTTTGCCGTAAAGCGTTAGCCGACATTCCCTCACAATTTATGTCTTCGCTTAAGCCCTTGAAAAGTGCAGTTTCGTATCCCAACGGTGAGAGAATAGCGTGCCGGAAGCAAACTGGATTGCTGAAGTTCTTTGCGTACCTAACACCCGAAAATAATGCCTTCCACACTTCTTCTAGCTGCGTCTGCAAACTTCAACTTCTAACATTTAGCTATGAAACAACGAAAAGTCGATCCAAAAAGATTCTACGCTGCAAAAAAACTTAAGTCTTCTCAGCCTATGAAGGAATCATCAATGCAAGAACAGAGCAATTGCTTACCGTGCAGTGTCCATCCACGAAAACAACGTCTGGTCGGTTAGGTAAACCAATGATCCTCGAGGAAACATAAGCATTGTACCAATCCGTTACGGTATGGAAAAGATTCGCATACTCGAAACGGGTAACAAGAAGGGTTGGTTCCTCCACCCACTGCCAAGCAAAATCCACCATCATCATCAAACTACAAGATTAAACCAAAGTATATATATACACACACATCGTTCTTAGAAACATTATCAGTGAAAAGATTTGATCTTAGCAATCATCCAAAGTTTCCATCTTTTTTATTCAATGGATGAAATACTAAAACAGTCACTCTAATTGGTTGATCAGTAGATTTATCAGTTTTTACGAATGCAAATCAAACTAACCTCTTCACAAGCAAAATCTTCGAGGTCTACTGTGCGAATTGAAGCCATTAAATTCCTCATGGTGTGCCTCTGGATGCCTCCTCTGGGAATATATTCATTCATCATTTTGTCGTTCACTAGCCGCCGTTGGTTTCCTCCGTCATGACCCTTGAACCCTAACCGTGACCTCTCTTCCGCCACCTCAAACGCACCTTCCCGGAACTGCGGCAGCTCCTCATCTTCTCCTCTCCCCATCACCTCCTCCAGTCTCTCATTACCTTTCGACATCACAATCCGTTCGGGAACCATTCTCAGATTCCCTCCTTCGCATATTGAGCTCCGAAGCGTAGCACTGTAGTAGCACCGGAACCAGCTTCCGTTGACTCGTTCCCCGGTGGAGATTCGCGGCCGGAGAAAATCAACTCGCCGCGTGAATCCGTTGCCGAAGTGTCCCTCGCAGGTGCCCAAGGGCACATTCGTCGGCGGCGGCTTCCATGGGAGGTAAGAAGGTAAGATTGGCCATGGTTTCTGGATCGATTTGTTACTCACCGTCACATAAAATTCACTCACCGGATGGTGCGGATGCTTCTCCGGCGACGACGAGGAATGAAAAGCGAAGTAGATACAGAGGAAGAAGAAGTTCAGTACCAAAATGTAGAGGATGATCTTCAGAAGGAGAAGCCGTGAATTCCTTCGATTCATCTCTCTCTCTTTTCGTCTTAAATTTCCATAATTTTCTCTTCAAGAGGAACTCCCCTGCTTCCTTGCTGGGTATTTGAGAGATGGGAATCTGAGGGAAACTTTCCCGGAAAATTCAACAGATTCTCTTCAGCTCTCCCATCATCAATGAGCATCTGAGTCTTGAACTGGAAGAAATTCCTTTCCTTTTTGCCTTTTTTGTCCTTTTTCTCAGTTCCTCCTCCTAACAAATCTGCAAAAACACTCAACCAAACATGGAAGTGAAGTAACTTGAAAGATTTAGTATGACTTAACAGCACGTGCTTATAAATATTATATTACAAAACACATTAAGAGTACAATGTTACAACAAATGACTGTCTGAACTCTGAACTGAAGGAATCCTCCGTACAACTTCACTGCTCCCACAAGGGACATTCTCTGAGGGCTGTCGTGTGGATCTATAGACTGTCAAGTCACGCAGCAAGATCCTCAGGGAGGAAGATACATAATCGACGATCAGAGGCGAGGCCATGGAATAAGGGAATCAGTGAAGAAGCAAAAGAGAGACAGAAGCAATGGGAGAACAGACAGAAGGAAAGTTTGAGCGACTCGGGTTTGTCCACTGGGCGATTGAGCAGTGGTTGATGAGACGGCGGACGTTGGGGCTCTGGCTGTAACCGGAGGTAAGGGTGGCTCAGTGACGTTTTCGTCTGTGAAAACTGGCTTTGGAGCCTCGGTTGGGGATAAATTGTAAGCCAAGGTCACTAGAACACCGGTTGGTACCGGTCTCAAGTAGGGTGGAGGGTCTTTGAGACCCGAGCACCGGTTTCCTGCAGAAGTAAACCGTTGTGGAGTTCGTCAAATTTATAACTTGTGGTAAAACCATACATAAAATAATTCCTTTTCTATAATATAATAAATATTAATAATATGATAATTACTTCCATTTAGAAGTAGACATCAACGACCACATTAGTTTCCTGCAGAGTTAATTCAATGCGAAGTTTCTAAACCTATTTACAATAAAATTTAGGGACAAACTAAAAAAATTCTGAAAAATACCTTTTAATAAAATTAAATATTCTATTTTTAATTTTATAAAAAAAATTTAAATTATACTTTTTAATTAAAAAAAGCATGACAAATTTTCATGGTTTTTTTTTTTAAAACATAATTTATGAGTTTTTTATAGAGTTAAAAGTAGAAGATTTAATTTTAAGGAATATAACATAAAAATATCAAATTATTTTATTTTAGCATATAAAATATAAATTATTATATTTGATCTAAAAAAACCAAATTTATTGTTTTTGTCTTAAAAATACTAATGTTAGGAGTATAGTATAGAAAATACCAAATTTTTTAATTTTTACCTATAAAATATAAATTATTACTTTGAAACTAAAAATTTTGAATTTTTACATTTTTTCTAAAACATACAAATTTATCAAATTAATCATATCCTAAAATTAATATTTTTAAGGCAAAAAAATATAAATTTGGGTTTTTTAGGTTGAAAATAATAATTTATTTTCAATTTATATTTTATAAATTAAAATAAAATAGTTGAATATTTTTTATACTATATTCCTTTCATTTTATTAAAAGTTATTTTTCATGTTTCAGAATGTTAAAACTATCGTATTACTCTCAAAATAATAATCGAACAACAATAATTACTTCTAAATTAATCTAGTTTGAAAGTAATACGTGTACTATTTCTGAACTAATGGATAATTCATATATAGAATATAAATAAAATCAACCTACTTTTATGGAATTATTAGATGACTTACTTTTGTATCTTGCAGCTGTGAGAGGGAACTCAGTGATGATTCCATTGACACCAGCTCCGCTAACAAAAGTGTTAATCTCCACAGTTGCATCAGATAAAAAGTCAAATGCTTGAGACACGAACTCGTTCTGAAATAGTTCCACATAAACTGGAAGCCGTACCTTCTGTAGTTTCATCACAACATCAGTTTCACCTGTGATTAACGCATCACCCGAAAGGCTGGGGAACACTGATTCTTTCGTGATCACAACAGCATTGGCAAACCTTTTTATGTCTTCGATTGCTGATTCAAGAATATCATGGATGTTTTCTTTGATCTTGTATACAGTCTCGTACTGGCTCTTCTGCTTGAATTCAATTAGGACAGAGCTGTCGGTCGACTGGATCATAACCTTTTTACTTGTTCCGTTGTTGTATCCAGTCTCTTCAAGTGTGTCTAGAACTGCTTTAATCACATCGAATCCTTGTTTTTCTCTCAAGTATGCTGCGTTCTGAAGGAAATAAATATAAGAAATTCCACACTGAAAAGAGAATGAGATGTAATAGAATAAAGGGTACGAGCCAATTCAATTGATTTTGAGTTGAAATCCAATATAACTCATCGTGTTATCAGAGTGCGGTTGACCCATAATGGATATATTCACCAAAACTGACCTCGACACTGAGCAAAACACCAGTGAGGGAAGTAGAGTTCTTTGCCAAGTTCAGGAAATCAGACAAAGAAATGAGCTTTCCAGCATTTCTCTCACTTGGATTCCTAAACAGATAGTAAACCTTGTAGGGGTTTCCGATAGCAGCTGCAAAACCATTGAGTTTAGAGGTATTTCATGAAATGTAGTTCACTTGTTGAAATGTAAGTTGATGCAGCACTGATATTTTCAAGAAGAGTACAGGCCAGTGGGAACAAAGAAGATGAATTTAGAATTCTAACAACAATTTAACAAGGTCTACTCAATAAAATAGGAATAGATTTAATGAATCTGTAATGCATTGGATTAGGTATTGTCGTATCGATAATCAGTAACAGAAAGCATTAAGTTGTAAACTTACGTGTCAAACTTTGGAGCTCAGCCCAAGTGAGACTGAAGGTGTATATTGTGGCAACCGGTCTAATCTCGGGAATACTTGACGAACGATTGCTGAAGTTGGATTGGAGAACCATTGTGTTGTTAACAAGAGAATTTGAACTTAAACAAAATGGAACACCATCCATTGACATTTGAACAGAACAATCAATAATATCCGCACCATCTTTGATAGCATTCTCATAGGCGACGTTAGTACAACCAGGGTAATCTCCACTTGCACCATTTTTGGAGATAACCAGAAAATCCACTGAGGTATGGACATTGTGATATCAAAATCAATACAATGTATGCATCATGATATATGCATAGGCAGCAAAACACATGCTGATTAATCACATACCTTGTTCAGTAGCATTATTGCCAAGGTGAGAGAAGCATCCTGTAAGGAGAAGAAAATGAAAATGAACTGACTTGCAAGCAAAAATCATAAAAAAAGTACTTGTTATGTGGAATTCGTACAGGAACAAGAGATATACTTACCAACAGCCTCGGATGCTGTTATGGGAAAATCAGACAGCACACCATCAACAGAGAAATTTCCATCCATGAAAGAGAGATACTCCGCCAGTGGATCAAAACTATAATTGTATGCCAAATCAAAGTCATTGGCAAAACCGGATGCATAAACTTCAAGTCCCGCTTTATGTGCATCCTGAACTAAAGATGTTGGCAGACCCAAATACAGGTTGTTGACAGGCCATATATAAGCCTTGGGAACAAGAATTCCTGAGGCAAATGTCTTGATGAAAGTTAGGTTACTGAGGAGAGAGCCATAAGTATTGTTGGTTGAAGGCTCAACATCATATTTTTCAAGAAACCTAAATACAAATTTCGGCCCATTATGTCCAAATCGACCAGCAATGCTCCGCAAGAAATTAACTTCAGGCGAAGAGATATAGTCAATAGTTACACTTTGAGAAACTGATAGAACAAAGCTTCTCATGCTTAAATTGTGTTGTGCGTAGAACATGTCATGCTGAAAAAAGATGAAGGACAGTCATGTTAGATTGAGAAACATGCACGGACTGAAGGGAGGCCATATAACTACATTGTAGGAAAGTATTCACTGTAGTAAAGATGAATATCAAGATATTCAGAGAAATAATGATTACCTGGATATTTAGCCAAAAACCTGGAGGTTTTACTGTCATAGCTACATCTTCAACGGTTAGAATTGAGTATCTTTCATTAAATGCACTTAGCCGTGAGGATATTCCCTTAACCACTGCAGGGGTGGAAAAGATCATAACATTCAGTGTGGCATCCTTCCTAACTGTTTATGCAACAAGCTGATTTTGTCTTTTTTCTTCCTCCAGTCCGAATCAAAGTAGATTTATTTTTGCACATGAATAGTATACCAAAAGAGAGTGCAGAATGTGATTAACAAACGTAAATAAACAAGCACCAAGTAAATCTGTCAAGAATTACGATCCAACAGTAAAACTGGACATTCAGAATATGTTGGGATGAGGATAACTTACAGAGAACTTTCCCCAAATCCTTCAAGGTGAAATCACTGGAAAACCAGCCTTCAGTAAGGACCCCATGAACTAGATAAGAGTTCTTCTGTTTTGGGTAGACATAAGCGATGTTCGAAGCATTGTTCAGCTTTATATCAGGGAAGCAAATCCCAACTCCATCCTTCGTTAGTTGCACATCACACCATAGAACAACATTAGATACGCTTGTCCGCAAGGATAATGAGTAAGCATTGAAACTTGAATCAGGAAATAATCCAGAAAATCCACCGCGAGCAATGACAAGAGGAGCATCTCCTGCAGAGGAAATCAAAAATATGATTTAACAAAGTAAAGACCATCTATAGTTGGAGGCAAGCAAAAATCCATGTGAATTCTATAATTGGCAACTCCTATTCGCAGAAAGTTCATGGAGTCACGACCCACAATGTCTCTGGACCTGGCTAATATGTACCTTCACTCAAATGGAGCTAACACAGCTTGAGGAACTCTTCAATTTGGCAAGGTTAAACCCATGCCCTAGAAAGGTTAAACTAATACAAAAATTCTCAGGACAGGACCCCAAAAGAAAAGCCAGATACATCATCTCTTATCTCAAAAGGTTTCATGAACAGATAAAGTAATTTCGATATCTGTATATTACATTCAAATGCAAAATCAACACATCTGCCTCTCTGAGATAATCGGAAGTATAACTCTAAATTCAATTCCCTCGCGTTTTCTTCCATTTTTTCTCAGAAACCGAACAAAATGGAACAGCGACCAACAACACCGACGCACATATACTGAATTAACGGAAAGTAGACAGAGAGAGAGATGGCACTGACCAGTGAGCGTCTGCCATGGACTCCTCCTAGATCTTTGAGCATCGACTTGAGCAGCTAGGAACTGGATCAAAACAACTCCGAAGAGTAGGAGCGTGGAAGCGTATAACCCACGCATTGCCGTAGGATATCCCCGGAGCTTCATCGGAAACTTCCCAGCGGCGAGTACTTACCGACTTCGTTCTTCTCGGAGGGAGACTGAATGAGAGGATCAATGGTTGCTGTGTGCTACATTCGTATTTATATAATTCAACAGAACAAACATGAAATTCTAATATGCACAAGTTTCTGTCTCGTCATTTTCAAGGGCACTCATCTCTCTAATTGACATAATTTTGGCCTTATATCCTCCAAAATTATTTAGATAAAAATAAAATAATCTAAATTTGAATTACACCCAGGGTTAATTTAAAATTATTTTCTATCATCGTATAGGTAAATTTTTATTAAAAAAATTCTATCACCGTATAAAAAACTATTTGATATTAATTAATTTAATTTTAAATTAAATTAAATTACATTCAAATAATAAAAATATTAATAAATATGTTAATATTTTCGATGTTATGAATTATTAATAAATTAAAAATATTAGAAATGGTTAATATTTTATAAATATTTGAAGTTTGTCCATATTTTTAAATTTTTTTGTTGAATTGTAAATATAAAAATATTGAAGTACATTTTTTAATATTTTATCATTAATAATTATATATAAATGTACGATATTTATTGCTAATATGGTATTTAAAAACCTTTGATATTAATTATTTAAAATTTTAAATGCATATTTCGTGTAAAAAAATAAGATTTTAGCGGCGCGACCATACTCTAAAGTGAAAGGTTATGTTGTAATATTATATATTGATTGTAGATAAATTATATATTATTATATAAAGTATTACATAATTTTAAAGTTTAAATGTAAATTAGATCTAAATTTATTTAATATACCATCATTTATTTCCATTTAAATATTTTAATATTAACTTACATTGCAAATTGCAATGGTCACACTCTAACACTCAAATTAAATTCGAGAGGAGATGTCATATTATTTTTTTTTTTGAATGTTCCTTAAATATATATACACCTAAAACCATGCGTAAACAACGATTTTGAAGAGAGAACCCTCATGATTACAAAAAAACAGAACCCCCAGACACACACAACAACGCAACATAAGACAACCACAAAATGAACTAACAGACGACAATGTCAGACGTACACCAACATGGGGTGCCAAATAGATAAACTAATGTTTGATTGACCCGGAGTCAACTCCTGCAAAGAAAGGATGTGGTCACGCACTAGTCGATCAACATGGACTCGAGCCTCCAAAACCGAAGACGAATCAATGTGAAATAATCTTTTGTTCCTCTACTGCCAGATGAAGTAGACCGTTGCGTGAATCAAAATTCTTAATACAACCAACTCATCCGGTGGGATCACGGAATCCGCTATCCAATGGCTAATACCATGCAAATCCATAGGGAGATCCAACCACCTAGACCTTGTGAAATGGGAGAGCAGCTCGCTGCTATATTGGCAAGAGAAAAATAGGTGAAGGTGAGACTCATTACCGGTTTGACATAGTAAACATCTCTCTTCGCAAGGTACACCCTAACACGCTAACCGGTCTTTCGTGGGGAGGCGGCACCACATGGCGGTCCAGTGAGTGAATGCATATCGAGGGAGCGCTTGCTTGAACCACGTCTCCGCCGACCACCGGAGAACCGGACTAGGGGTCCGAATCAAGTTCTATGTCCTGCACGACTTGAAAACACGTTTATAGCTGGTTGGAGATGCTTTCCATAAGAAGACATCCTCGCCACTCCCCGCCGACGGTGGATCAATGGAGGAAATACGGATAACGGCTTCTTCAACTTTGCTAGTTCTAGCCCCCGGAAGATGCCAGCTTCCCTCGGCCACCGCCTCCATAACCTTCGCAAATAAAGGGAGGACATTTTCAAATTTGCTGGTTATATTTGTTTGTATTAGATAAGACATAAATTATAAAAAGTATATATTACACAAATTTATGTAACATTTTCTACGTGGTAAAATGTTATTGGATTTCACATACGTATGTGAGGCATGCAAGAAGATCGGTCACTTTTGGGACCGTCGCTGCACATAATCCATCATATCGAAAAATATAAATTATTTATCCCTAATTATAGAAGAGAATGTTCAATATATTGATTTAGGTTTAATATATACATAATATTATTATAACCAATTCCTAAATACATGGTAACAATATATATACATAATATGTTCTTATATATCCCGCAAGATGGATCACCCGTAATGAGATCAATCTTGTTGCATAGAGAAAGAAATGATGAATGTGGAAGTGGTTTGGTAAGGGGTCCACGAGCTGATCGTTTGAATGAACATGAGTAACCTTGAGACGATTCTCTTGAACTAAACCACGAACAAAATTATAATCCAACGCAATGTGTTTCATCCGAGAGTGAAAAACAGGATTGAGACTTAAGTATATAGTGCCAATATTGTCACAGTAGACAGCCGGTGGAGCCGTGATAGAGAGGCCAAGTTCAGTGATAAGAGAAATGACCCATTGAACATCAGCTGATGCAGTTGCTAGTTGCTAGAGCTTGATACTCAGCCTTTGTTGAGGATCAAGCAGCGATCTTTTGCTTCTTGCAGGACCAATAGATCGGATGGTGGCCAATGTAAACAATGTATACTCCTGTGGACGAGTATTCATCGTGGTCTCCTCCCCGGTCAGCATCAGTGAACGCATGTAGCCTGAACGGGTTCTTGGCAGAGAAGAAGACACCGACATTACGTTTGTCGACAAGATATCTTAGTACCCTTTTTTGTTGTGGTCTAATGCTCTTTGGTCAGTGTGTGCATGAATTGGGAGAGATGATTTACCGCAAATCCAATGTTAGGATGAGTCAGCGAAAGATATTGAAGGTTGCCAACAACTTGGTTGTATTCGGTGGGATCCGAAAGAGGGTCACCAGACGGGAGTAGAAGCCCAGTTGTAGAAGCCATGGGTGTCATCACAGATTTGGCGTCAAACATGTCTGTCTTGTGGAGAAGATCTGATATGTATTTATGTTGTGTCAGCAATAGACCAGAGGTTGTCCGAGAGGCTTCAAGACCAAGGAAATAAGAGAGATTGCCAAGATCTTTTAGCGAGAAGCGAGCAGCCAACACCTCAATGAACTCTTGGACACGGGATGAACAGCTTCCTGTGACAACCAAATCATCAACATAAACCAAATCACACTGCTTTATCCGGAGGTACCAGTGTCCATATGTTGTTTTGAAGTAAGGCATCAAACTCAAGGTTCATAGCTTCACGCCACGCTGGTAGTTTGAGTTGCCAAGTAACATTGCACGGTTTTGTTTCGGTGAAGGAGCATGAGGTGTTGTAGCTGAACCGAGTAACTGGTTTGGTGATGTGATTCTTGGCTCGTGTGATCATGAGATGATGATTTTGAGGCGGAGCAAAGGTGGAGTCCGTGGCAGTAGAAACATGAGTTGTTACAGGTGAGCAATGCTCTGTTTCAACGGATATGTGCTTTGTTTCTGCAGATGACTGTGGCACAGAAGCAGCTCTATCAGTGTACGACAGATTCATGTGAAGGCTCCAAACGTGGGGGCAAAGCCGAGGATGATGAATCGAGAGGTGACAACAGAGACCTAATAGGGGAGATCGGAGAGGACTAGAAGGGAGAGATTGACTCTGATATTGTACTCAGAGGTTTTGTGAAGTAGTTGGATGGATTCGTAAGGAAATATGGCCTCATGGAATCAAACATGTCGAGATGTGTAAACTGGAGACTTTATTGGATCAAAACAGAGCACTTTAAGACGACGAATAACCAAGGAAGACACACATAGAGGAACGAGTGTCGAGTTTGTATGTAGTATAAGGGCGTAACCAAAGATAACACAAAAATGCAAAGACTCGAAGTTTGTTGTAGTTAGCAGTTTATGAGGTAAACAACAATAAAATAGGCTTATTGACGGCGTTTTAGGTTTAGTTGTGAGACAAACAGACTCTGATATCATATAGAAAAGAATGTTCAATATATTGATTTAGGTTTACGCGAATGATATATATTATTATCATAACCAACTCTAAATACATAGTAACAATATATTTGCATATATTTACATAGTATCCTCCTACACTACTACACTAATAGTGGATTTCCACGATTATTTTGAATACAGTTTATTTTTATATAAATTCAAACCGTAGAAATTAGAAAATAAATTAGAACATACAATGATGTGATTTTTCTATGGGAAGGAGTTCAAAGATTTAGAAAGATATTAGTATTATATATATTATGTAATTATGAAAATTAAATAAATTGAATTTGTGGATAAATAAGAAGAATGTAGAATTGGGTTATCAATATTGTGAATTTGGATTTGAATCTATAATATATGTAATATCGAAATAATATTTTATTTTATTTTTTCAACGGATACAATTCAAAAACTGTGTTTTCTTTTATCATGCATTACAAACTTTAGAAAAACTATTTTTAACTTTTCTCAAAAATATATTTTACTACATAAATATCTATAAAAATGTTTTTCGGTGAATGGATAGGTTAGAAAAAAATCATTTTTCTTTTTTAATTAATTTTTTTAGATAAATAATGCGTAGATTTGACATAATACAAGAAAATTTTTATAATCATTGTATTTTTAAACGATGATAAATTTATATCTTAAGAACTCATAACACAAACCTCGATTATATGTTAGGTTTTTATGTTTTATTAGATTTTTATGTTTTATTTTTTATTTATAAAATTTACTTATACATTATATTTGTTTTGTTTCTTTACTTTATTTTGGAAACCGAACCGATTGTCTGTCTAACACATTTATTTGACATCTGCATGCTTTCACATGTGACACTCAAGAGCATATTATTCCGGAGGTTATGTTGTTTTTCATGTTTTTTTTGTCTTAAAATGTAAAACAAATTTAGAATTAATTTAAACCAAAAATTGTTTTAAAAATTTAGAATTATATATATATATATATTAGTCTATTTTGTATTCAACATGGAATAATAAACCATAATCTTATTTTTATGTTCAAAATCAACAACAAATCATAACCGTCTTTTTTATATTTAAAATCAACAACAAACTATAATTCTATTTTTATGTTAAAAATCGATGTTAACATCAGAATATTTAAATCTTGATGAACAATATATCAAAATTCAAAATAAATTAATTCAAAATTTTTTAAAACCATTATACATGAATATATTGTTTTTATCCTAATTAATCGTTGTGAAACAATATATAACAACGATAAAATCTAATATTATAATCTAAGAGAAATACAATAATTTATAAATTTAGGTTACACATGTATATTAAATTTTACATTTTACAAATATATATATATATATATGTTTTTTATGTTTACGATCCAACGTATATCTTTTAAATAGAGAATTGAACACTGAATTCAGTGTCGACTTAACCCATGTTCCACAAGAGCCGTGGAACAAGGTCTCAATTAATTTTGGGATCATTATTTTCAAACAAAAAAATTAATATTTATTTTAATAAGTTAGAACCCATAATGGATTCCAGAAACCCTAAAAAACTCTAAAAAATTTCTTACCGAAGCAACTCTTCGGATCTCTCTTTTTTGCTCAGTTTTTTTTTTTATTTTGTTCCTCGTCCTCATTCTTTTTTGAAAAATTCCGACAAACGTAGAGAGCTCAACCAAACGCCTACGTGGGTTGTCATCGTCGTTTGTACTTTCATCATCGTCGTTTCCGTTCTTCTGGAAAAGGTTCTTCACAAATTCGGGACAATAAGCTTCTTTGATGTGATTTTTCTGTTGTGTTTGTAGTTTTTGAGGACCTTAATGGAGATTGGTTTTGATTATTACGAGGAAAGAAATTGTCTTTCTTATTCAGTTTGTCTTTCTGACGTAATCTGGTTTGATTCCAGGTGTTCCAAAAGAAATCTCTTCTTGATGCTCTGGAGAAAGTAAAATCAGGTAAAACTGCAAAGATTTTGTCTGGATTTTTCAGTTTTGCTCCGATTTGAGTTCGAACCAGAGGATTCTTCAAGCACCGGATAAACCTCATCTTCATATCTCATGTTATATTTTTTGCAATTATAATTTTTGATAACCATGTTTAAAAAATATGAATTGGTTTATGAAAAACGAAAGAAAAAGGAAAGAATAGAACAATTGATTTAATCTAAAAAAGGAGCTCTAGATAAATTTATCATTAGGGAATAACAAAACAAGGATATAAAATCTAATGATTTATACAAAGAAATTGTTGTTGATTAAACTATTAGAAATAATAAATTACAGAGAATTTAGGTTTCAATGAAACTAACAATGACCAATATAACAATGATGTTGGGTCTAATGGTGGTGATAACAATTTGTTTGATATTTATGATCCAAAAAAGTGGGATAAACTTGATTTAAAATCAATTGACATGTTAGCAATTAATGGTCCTAAAAGAGATTTATCTATTCAGAAAGGTTCGAAAGATAAATATTCAAGAAGATTTTCAAAAACATTTTACACAAGAATTTTATCAAACGAGAAAACTTGTGATATAGAATGGTTAGTACATTCAAATGAGCTTGATAAAATTTTTTGTTTTTGTTGTAAGATTTTTAAAAAAGGTTCTAGAAGAGGTTTCCTAGTAAATGAAGGTCTTTGTGATTGGACTCATCTTAGTGCTAGGTTAAGAGAACATGAAACAAGTGTAGAACATATATCGAATATGAAAACTTGGATTGAATTACGATTTAGATTTCAACAAAATGATATAATTGACAAAAAACTCAAGAAACATTCAAAAAAGAAAAGAATTTTGGAAAATGTTTTGCTTAGGATTATTGCAGTTGTAAAATATCTTGCAAAACACAACTTAGCATTTCGTGGAGAAAATGAAAGACTTTATCACAATAATAATGGGAACTTTTTAGGACTTATAGAGATGTTAGCAGAGTTTGATCCAGTGATGCAAGAACATGTTGACCGTATTCATAGAGGTAGTAGTAGTCATCGTCATTATTTTAGTCATAATATTCAAAATGAATTGATACTTTTGATTGCTTCAAAAATTAAATCTAAAATCATCACAAAACTAAAAGAAGCAAAATATTTTTCTGTGATACTGGACTGTACTCCAGATGCAAGTCATCAAGAACAAATGTCCTTAATCCTAAGGTGCGTTGATTCTACTTCAGATTCTTTTAAATTAGAAGAATTTTTTATTGAATTCTTGAAAGTTGATGATACAACTGGCCAAGGACTATTTGAAGTGTTGCAATATGTGTTAAAATCCTTAGATCTTGATATTGATAATGTGAGAGGATAAGGATATGATAACTGATCTAACATGAAAGGAAAAAACCAAAGGTGTACAAAGAAAACTTCTAAATATAAATCCTAGAGCATTTTATACTCCATGTGGTTGGCATAGTTTGAATTTAATTTTATGTGATATTGCAAATACTTTTGTAAAAGCAATAGATTTATTTGGAGTAGTTCAACGTTTGTATACATTATTTGCTAATTCTACAAAGAGATGAAATATTTTGAAAGAAAATGTAAAAGGGTTAACTCTAAAAACATTATCAACAACAAGATGGAAAAGTCGCGTTGAAAGTATCAAAGTTATAAGATTTCAAATAGCTGAATTACGAGAAGCTTTACATAGCGGATACTGCTAACGATGCTAAAATACAAAGTGAAACTAATTCATTAGCTATAAATGAATTAAGTAGTTTTGAATTTTTATTATCTACGGTTATTTGGTTTGATATATTGCATACGGTGAATTTGGTTAGTAACCAGTTATAGTCACAAGATATGTTATTAGATGTTGCTATGGTTGAGATACAAAGGTTGGCTTCATACTTTAGAAATTACAGAGAAACTGGATTTTGCTAGTGTAGTGACTACTGCGAAGGAAATTGCATTTAAAATTGATATTGATCCTGTATTTTATAAAAAACGTGTGATACGTAGAAAAAGACATTGTGATGAGATTGATAGTCATTGAAATAACATTGTCTAGAAGAAACTTTTAGAATTGAGTATTTCATATGTATAGTTGATCAAGCTATTGCTTCTTTGGATAAAAGATTTGAACAATATAAGTTCTATGATAATATCTTTATGTTAAACTCGACTAAGCTACTATCATTTAATGATATAGACCTTAAATTTTATTGTAATAATCTTGAAAATTCTCTTAAAAAGGATGATTTATTAGATATCAAAGGGTATGAGTTATTTGTTGAGTTAAAGTTACTTAGAGAATTTTTACCAAATAAAAAGATAGGAACAATTGCTATACCAAGTTATTTATTGACTATTCCAATTATTGTTGCTTCTGCAGAAAGAAGTTTTTCGAAGCTCAAATTATTGAAGTCGTACTTGCGAACCACTATGTCACAAGAAATGTTGAATGGATTAGCTTTAACGACAATTGAAAACAGTCTTCTAGAAAATTTAGATGTGGAAAGCTTGATCGAATATTTCGTTTCAAAACATGCAAATAGAATAGCTATTTTCAAATGAATGTTGTTAATATTTACTATATGTAAAGCAAATTTTTTAGCATCGAATATTTCGTTCCAAAAATATCAATTTTAATTTCATAACACATAATTTCTTTTCTAGTTAGAATCGTACTCTGAGTGAATTAGTGCTAATATTTTAACTGTTACATGTAGAACCAATTTCAAATATATTTGTATACATTCTCATTCGTGTTTTCTTCTTTCACATAATTTTAAATATTTTATCGGTAATAAAAAATATAGAAATTGATAAGAGAATAATAATCCATATATGTAAGCAATCACAACGATATAAAACGATACGTCAAATACATGGCCCCTACCACACCAAATGATATTGAGATCAAAATTTGGCATGAAGACCTATATTGACTTATAAATATTTTTATATTTTATGGTCAACTTCTAATAAAAAAATGGACTTTTCAACGAAACGAAATCATAATTTAGATAATTATATTTACAGTTACTTCTTAATAACACTGTTCATTTAAAAAAATTACAGTGGACTAACATATCTCCATATAATTTTGGAAACATATTAAATTAAATTTTTGTTTTTTAAAATTATTCATATACTATATTTAATTCGAATTATTCAGGTTTAATTTTTTTTTTGAATATTTCGTTTTTAATATAAAGTAAAAATATCAATTATAACCTAGACAATATATAAAAAAATGTAAAATTTTTTATTATATAATTTTTAGTTTTTTACTTGAATAATTCAGATTTTTCATACATTATAAGATTGGATTACAATTCAAATACATACCCATGAGAAAAGTTGGGGACAATGATCTTGACATCATTTGGCATAAGGATCTATATTGACTTAATATTTTATTTTATATGGTCAACTTTTAAATAAAAAATGGAATTTTTTATTGACTTAATTAATATTTTATTTTATATGATCAACTTCTAAATAAAAATTGGATTTTTCTATTGACTTAATTAATATTTTATTTTATATGGTCAACTTCAAAATAAAAAATTGGTTTTTTCTATGAATACATAATTTAGATAATTACATTTACAATAACTTTTTACTAACATTGATCATTTTTAAAAAAAAAATTTATTAGTGGACAACATATATCCGTATAATTTTGGAAACATGGAATGGTGTTTTATATTAAATTAAAAATAAATAATTGTATTAATATAATATGTATAGGAAATAAGAAATTTCATTGTAACATATAATACTGTACTTTCGTGATTTGAACTAATAACATTGATGCCTAATAATAATAGCAAAAAAACATGATAATTGTCAACAGAAATGGGTTAATATTTTTTTTTAATATATTTTTATGAATCGAGAAATTTTCTTTGTATATTCTTTTACCAGTTAGATTATTGATAAAGTATATATATGGAAAAGTATATATATATCATAAACACCATGCAAGTTGGGCATTATATAAAATAAACCACATTATGGTTATTTTTTATTGATATGTGAAATTAATTTAAGGAAAAAAATTGTTTATTATTATTATTATTATTATTATTATTATTATTATTATTATTATTTTGTTTGGTTTGTTTTGAAAAGTCACGCGGGATAATAACACATTAATTTTATTTTATAAAGATATGTATATGATTTGCGAGGTAAAAAATTCTTATTTACAAATATGTAAACAACTATAAAATGCGTGAGAGCAATGAGACAATAAAATCTTATTTTGTGTAAATATATTGTTTTTGTTGTAAAATTTACAACACCAATTTTAGATCAAATATTCATACTTAAGATAACTATTATTAAAAATATCTATTTGAATCTTTGAAAAAATCTCTTTATCATTCATTTATAGATCTTATAATAAATAAATCTAAAAAATTTTAGTTTTTATTAATATCTCATTATAACTTAAAAAACTAATTAATATATATTTATAATATTTGTATTTCATCTATATCATAATCGAAAATTTGAAAATCAAATATGAATACAAAATAGTTAAATTATGAATATATAATCACATCAGTATTGATGTAATTTTATATAATATTTTTTTTTCATTTCATTATTATTAATGACAATATTATTAAATTTTTAAAATATAAAAATACATTAATCTCAATAATAAAACATTTTTAGCATAATATTAATTATAACAATGATCCAAATTAATTTTAACTCATTTATTATTGATATTAAATACCATTATTATTATTTTTTTCATTTTAAAAATGATTACACATAAATAATAATTTTAATTTTTTAATATAAATTAAAAAATATCATGTTTAGAATAATATAAATTAGAAAATAACATCTACAAATTATAAATATATGTGTTTCATACTATAATATAGTTTCTAATAACATACTAAACTCGTTGTTTTTATATAATTATTATATTTTATTTTTCGTTTTAAAAGTTATTACACATAAATAACAAAATTATTTAATTAATTTACAAATTTTAACCATAATTTTTATTTTTCTCCATTTAAAAATTTATTTTATAATTTTGTTTTTCATTTAGTTTATAATAATAATAATAATAATAATAATAATAATAATTTTAAATATACAAACACATTAATTTCACTAATAAAATACTTTTTATCATAATATTAATTATAACCATTATTAACTCATTTATGGATATAAATCGTATAATCATTATTTGTTTACTTTTTTCTATTATAAAAATTATTACACATTAAATTATTAATTTTTAATATAATTTATAGAAAAATTTTCATTTAATATTTAATATGGTGATGTTATGTTTAATACAAATATAAAGAATACAAAAAAAATATGGTAATCGATGCATTATAATAGAGACACGCTTTTATAATATATACCATATATATATAATAATAATTCGTAATAACATAATCTAATTATAAGTATATGTGCTTCATATTAATTATAGTTTATAATAATATACTAAACATATTCGCTTCATATAATTAATATTTTTATATATTTTCATTAAAATTTATTACACATAAATAATAATTTATTTATTTATTTATTTTAAGAATTATAACCCTAATTCACACTAGAAATACATTATTATTTTTTATTTTTTTATTTAAAAAATAATTACACACAACACAATACATAATAGGTTATAAAATATTTTAATATAACATTATAATTACATTAGGCTACTCTTAATCAACCTTACAAAATTAATCTATACATACATATATATATATATGAAGTAAGATTTTTAAATTTACATTTTTTCATTGTAAAAAATATTACACATAAAAAATAATATTATTTAAGTACTCTTTTCAATATACATATGCATTAATTATAATTATAATTAAAATAAACATTACAATCAACATTTTCTAAAAGTTTTTATTCTTTTATATTTTTTTTATTTTGAGTTTTTCATTTAAATGATAAAAAATTTAAACATATTTAATTTTATTTCCTTAAACCTCCTTAAAACGCTGGCGTAACTATTGTCATCTTGTTATCTCTTTCACAACCTTCAAACCGATGATTTTATTCTCCATCGTGTAGAAGAAATCCCACCAAAATTCATATCAGCATTGAAGATCGTGAAAAGTTCAAACGAGTCCTTATATGAAATTAAAAGGGAGTATGAAGTCGACGCTTCAAATGAAAAATTATTGATAAAATAATCGTTAAAATAGATATATAGAACAATATTTTTTTATTTATTTTATAAAAATGTTTACGATTTTAAATAAACTTTTTAAAATGAAAGATTATTTTAGACTAAGTGAATAATATCTCCTAAAAAAAGTATTGTATGGTTGATTTAGGTGTGGAAACGTGTTTTATCAACCCGATTATAGATCTAGTCATGTTTAACGATTAGTTTTTCCAGGATTTCAAAGATGAACAAATATAGAACCGATTTCGTAATACCTTTCGCCTAGAACGTGTGATTGTCGGATGCGGTAGACTTGATAGCACAAACCCCTTACACGTATCCACGTCGAGATCGAATCTGCTTTGATGTGGAATTCGGGAAGAACGAAAACTGTTTTTCGTTCTTCGGTTTTCTTTGACGACTAGAGTTTAGATTTTTGTTTGTGAGTTCTGATAACGAAAACTCATTTTTCGTTTTTTATATAATTATTAAACTATTAATAATTACAATTTAAACTCGTGACTCTTAAAATATTATATAAAAGGCATATACTTTCAAGTATCACATATCAAATAATATTTCATCACCATGTCTGTTGATGTGACGTCATCTCAAAGGCGGAAGATGTGTATAGATACAATATATATACTAATGTTTTAAAAATTTTAAAAATATTATACAACTTTTTCTACATATGTATATATGTATGAATATATATATATATCAAATTTCTTTTAAATAAAATTATAATTATAAATGTTACAACAAATGTAAATAGTACCTTAACACATTTATAAAAAGAAAATCATTTATTAAAAAAATAGTTTTCTTCAAATATAATTTATTAGCTAACTATTTATTAGAATGTAAGTATATTTAATATCTATATAAAACCATCTTTATATAAAATGAATTTAAATATACGAAATTATATAAATAAAAATTTAATTTAGAATCAATATTTGTTCAAACAACATAAAAAGATAAGAGAGATAATTGATGTAAATGAATAAAGTTATTATATTTCGATATTATTTCTAAATGAATAAAACTAACAAAATTAGATAAAAATATCATTTATTGATAAATATTTCAAAAACAAACAAAATAATTCAATCATGTTAATTGTTTATCAAAAAATATGTTATGGCATTATCCTATTGCATATTTTTACATAAAATGATATACATATTATCACCAATTTTCCAAATATACTAAATAATTCTTTTATTAAATATATAGATAACTATTGATAAAATTAAATTAAAATGGCATAACTAAAATTAATAAAAATATATCATATATTTTTTTTTGCGTAACACTCATCATTTTGCCATGACCTTAATATATCAATGTTAACCAATCGCTGCTATTAGGGTAGATAAATTACCCGAAAAATCCGTTATGATTAGAAATCCGTCCTGAATCGATCCGCGAAAAATATTCGAACGCATAGATTCGGGTTTAAGTTTGAATTCAGATTACGAAATCTTATTATCTAACGGGATCGAATTCGAATTCAGGTATTTTCATCTCTACAGCGGACCGAGTATATAAATTTATAATTTTATTTATTTAAATTTGATTCAATAATTTAATATGTATTTTTTTGTAATAATATTGAAACTCATCTTTTCCATTTTAGGTTAAAAAATTCTAATTTAAATATTCAAAAAATATCCGATTATTTTTGTATGGATACACAGAATATTTTAAAAATACAAAGATAAATAAAATGCAAAATTCGAACAGCCTAATTTAGCAATTATTGTGTTTAAAATAGAAAAATAAAGTATTAATTACCTAAAAACATATAATTTAATTAGGCCGAAGTAGATAAGCCCATATTTACATATATAAAGCCCAAAATACTAACGTCGAGCCGTGAGACTCTCTCTCCCTGAGTCGTTGAGACACGTTTCACCTCCGTGTTCTCCCTCGCCACTCGTCACCTCTCCCTTCCTCCGCGCGTTTCTCTCTCCATTGGTTCTTCTGATTCTTTGCCTTGTAATGTCAATCTGTCTTAGGGTTCAAATTCCAACTGATCCAGATCTTGTTTCGAGATTATCCCTCCGGAAATGGGTTTTGGGTTTACGGCCTTCTTTACTAGGAACCTCTCGGCCGAGCATCCGACGGTGGTGCTCATCACGGTGTTCGTCGCCGTTCTCTGTTTATGTTTGGTTATCGGTCACTTGCTTGAAGAGAATCGATGGGTTAATGAATCCATCACCGCCATTTTAGTCGTGAGTTACTTCACTCTTTACTTTTTGTTTCTGTTCGTCAATTCCATGATTCTATATGATTTTGGAGAGGTTTTCATCTGTAATGATATGGAAGAAGATTCTATTGTCACTGAGAATTTCAAGGGATATATAGTGTTACAGGAGCATACGCTTGATATGGTTTTGGTTTTCCGTTACTTGGGTTTCTTACACCATACGGAACAAAATTATGGGGATTTTACTCTTTTTTGGTATTGTTTTACATTGATTAAGATATGAATTATGAATTTGGGTAGATTCTTGAATTGATTTTAGGTTCAATTAATTCCAAATTCATTGTATATATATATATGTATTACATTACAATCCATGCTATTGATATGACAATATGCTATGAGATGATATGTAATACTTATACATTCTTGAATTGATTTTTAGGTTCAATTAATTCCAAATTCATTATATATATGTGTGTATTACATTACAATCCATGCTATTGATATGACAATATTCTATGAGATGATATGTAATACTTATACATTCTTGAATTGATTTTTAGGTTCAATTAGTTCCAATTTCATTATATATATATGTATTACATTACAATCCATGTTATTGATATCACAATATTCTATGAGATGATATGTAATACTTGTACAATCTCAGATAATCTATTCGGCATTCAATACGATATCATATAATATCCTAAATATCATATAATATCCTAAATATCTGAGAATATACTCAGAATATTATATATATGACATCAGATTTTAGTTTGTCCCCATTTGATTGTGCATGCTCTACTATTATGATGAAGCCTAAACGTGAAGGAGAGAAGGAGAGAGTTATGCTGTATTGTCTGGTATTGGTTAGGAAATGAAATGAATTATGAACTTACTATATATATAGTATTGACTGCCTAAAATTTTTCGAAGGGCTTCAGTTAGATCCGAGTTCATTTGATATTTTTCTTGAATGACGGTTAGCTTCGTAGTTTTTAATTTCTATGTTCTTAGAAATTGTGTTTCGAGTCTCAAAAATATCAATTTCAAGACCATGGTTGTTCTGTTCTTGGCAAGTGTTTTTTACTGCCGTATTAATGATGAGAATTTGATTCTAATGTTGTAAACAGGGATGCATCTCAGGAACAATTATCTTGTTAATCAGCAAAGGGAAGAGTTCTCACATTTTGGTGTTCGATGAACAACTCTTCTTCATATATCTCCTTCCCCCGATAATTTTTAATGCTGGGTACGCCCTTTTTGGTTATGATTGGGAATAAAGGTGATTTATATAGATGGATTAACATCTGATTCCATTCTACATTACCGTGTGACTGAAGGGTTTGGCTTATTACAGATTCCAGGTCAAGAAAAAGCAGTTCTTTCACAACTTTTTGACGATCATGTCTTTTGGGATCGTTGGAGTTTTTATTTCGACTTTCATAATAGCAGCTGGTAATACTTTTTGTTCTTAAGACACCCATGATTTCCTTTTTCATTTGATGGCACCGAGAATTTGGCGTTTAAGTTGCTAAAATCTTCGATTTTTTCATCTGGGCTAGGCAGTTGGTGGCTGTTTCCCAAGTTAATATTTGCTGGGTTGACTGCAAGAGACTATCTTGGTGAGATTTATGGTTAACTTTACCTCCTTTTATTTGTTCTATTGACCTGAGATAATGGTTTTATTTCATATCATATGAAGATAATTATCAGTTTCAAGTTAATTTCTCGTTATCTTGATTCAGCCATTGGTACAATTTTCTCATCAACTGATACCGTGTGCACGCTACAGGTACTTGATTTCACGATAAATTGTTCTTTGAATTATTCTTTTGTGATTGGTTTAGTGAAGGAATATTCTTAAAGATTATATCATCACTCCTAACAGATTCTACATCAAGATGAAACTCCATTTCTATACAGTTTAGTCTTTGGTGAAGGAGTGGTGAATGATGCAACCTCAGTTGTTTTATTCAATGCTGTTCAAAAAATCCATTTTGAAAGGTTCAATGGATGGGCAGCTCTTCATATTTTAGGAGATTTTCTTTATCTTTTCTCCACAAGTACTGTTCTTGGAGTCGGAGTAAGCTATCTACTCGATCTTGTTATGTAAACGATATCACGCTTATCTTATATGAGCAATATGCATATTTTGGTGGTCTCTCAGGTGGGGCTATTAACAGCTTATGTCCTGAAAACCTTATACTTCGGAAGGTAATTGAAAGTAACATGAAGATTATTAACTTTAAACTTAAGCTCTTAGGTGTTAATTTGTTCATCTTCATGCTCTAGAGATGCCTTTTTTAACGTTCTGATCGTCTGTTTTTTGACAGACACTCGACCACACGTGAACTAGCGATCATGGTTTTGATGGCATACCTTTCATATATGCTAGCCGAGGTAATATCTCCCTTACCCGAATAATGTAAAATCGTTGAAGTGGACAAGTAATACAGTCTAATTTAAACCACCAAATGGGTTTCTTGTTAGAAATTCTATTGGATAGAAAATCATTGAAGAGATTGTAGTTGATGGAAAGGTTATACCATCTTTGGTTTTTCATTCACTATTTATAGGAGTAAAAACTACAAAAAACGAGGTAATAAAGACGCTCCTAACAACGAGATAACCTTTAAAACTACCCGTGCATTTAAGTTGATTTGACTACACAAACAACTAGATGCACGTTGAACGATTCTAGAATGTTCAGACACACACAAGAATTATTATTATTCTAACATTTTTCTCCTCACAGATCACATGTAACTACAATTTGGTATTTCTATTCTTTGTCTGTGAAACTATTATCCTTTTGCAAAATCAGCGTAATCCAGATAATAAAGACGCTTCTAGCAACGAGATTACCTTTAAAACTACCCGTGCATTTAAGTTGATTTGACTACACAAACAACTAGATGCACGTTGAACGAATCTAGAATGTTGACTAATTCTAGAATGTTTACACACACACAAGAATTATTATTATTCTACCATTTTTCTTCTCACAGATCACATGTAACTACAATTTGGTATTTCTATTCTTTATCTGTGAAACTATTATCCTATTCAAAATCAGTGTAATCCAGTGTAGTACTTGTCTTGCAGCTCTTTGAATTAAGTGGCATCCTCACCGTTTTCTTCTGTGGAATTCTGAATTCGCATTATGCGTGGCATAATGTCACTGAGAGTTCAAGAATCACTTCTAGGTACTCTTTGGGCAAACCAATATCTGATGCTTTATAAACTCTAGAGTGAAAAAATAACTTATTCTACGTCTTTTTCCTTTAGGCACGTGTTTTCAATGATGTCGTTTATCGCGGAGACGTTCATATTTCTGTATGTTGGAATGGATGCACTTGATATTCGGAAGTGGAAGACAAGCAAGTTGAGGTACGATGTTGTTTTTTAACATCTTAGGAGGAGAAACATATCACTTAGGGTTCATGTTTTTCCCCATATTTGTTACAGTTTCGGTGGTTCTATTGGCGTCTCGAGTACCATAATCGCATTAGTTTTGGTGGGTCGAGCAGCATTCGTCTTTCCTCTCTCTGTCTTGAATAATTTCACTAATAGACGCTCCGAACGAAATGCCTATATCTCATTTAAGCATCAGGTCAGTGTTGAATTCCTTTTCATTTCATTTGATGAATCCATCCATTGCATTAAAAGACTTAATCAATGTTATGAAATTTATCATCTATCTCCTAGGTTATCATTTGGTGGGCAGGGCTTATGAGAGGTGCTGTCTCAATTGCACTGGCTTTCAAACAGGTTTTACTTTCATACTACTAATCACTTAACATTGTATTATATAAGGCAATATAGCATAACAAATATTCAACTATTTTATTTTAATCTATAAAACATGAATTATTATTTTAAACCTAAAAAATCCAAATTTACTTTTTTTACCTTAAAAACACTGATTAATTTGATAAATTTATGTTTTTAGACAACACTTAAAAATTCAAAGAGTTAAAATATGATTTATTGTTTTTGTTTGTGTATGGATATGATTAATTTGATAAGTTTGTGTTTTTTAGACAAAATGTAAAAATTCAAAATTTCTAGGTTCAAAGTAATAATTTATGTTTTGTAGACAAAAATTAAAAAGTTCGGTAATTTCTACACTATATTTTTAAAGTTAGTGTTTTTAAAGCAAAAAGAATTAAGTTTGGGTTTTTTAAGTTAAAGATAATAATTCATGTTTTATAGGATAAAATAAAATAGTTTGATATTTTTATGTTATATTCCCTATATATAAATACACACAAATATATATATTTATGTCCATATATATCTTTTGCTTGCCAAGTTCACATACTCAGGTGTTACTCTGGATCCTGTCAATGCTGCTATGATCACCAACACTTCTATCGTTGTTCTATTCACTACACTGGTAAAAGATTACACAACTTCATTGTATGTTTTTGGCTACTTCCAATGAAAAAGAATCATTGAATTCGTCTCTTTTTCGCTTATAGGTTTTCGGGTTTTTGACGAAGCCGCTTGTAAGCTGCTTAATTCCTCATGCTGCAAATAATAACCATCAAAGTTGTAGTAGTAGCAGTAGTAGTAGTAGTAAACGTGCGGAACCTGGTTCACCAAAGGAGGACGGGACGCTTCCTCTGCTTTCGTTTGAAGAGTCTGCGGCCACAAATTTCAACCGAGCAAAGGATAGCTTGTCCTTGCTTATGGAACAACCTGTTTACACCATCCATCGATACTGGAGAAAGTTTGATGATAAGTATATGAGGCCAATTTTCGGAGGGCCTCGACCTGAAATTCAATTAGAATGCTAGGTACTCAAAAGTTTCTATTGCCCTTCTTCATTCTACTGATAACTTTATCCATAATGATTCGTGAACGGTTTGTTTTTTGCAGTTTTGCGATCTATAAACGAAAATCGCGGGTTTTGAACACTCGAAAAGGCGAGCAATTTGCCAAATCGAACTGACCCTTTTGGTATCTTAGCTCAAGATCTTCATGGCAAAGGCCTGATGAGTCTTGTCTGTCTTGTCTTGGTTAGTTTTTACTTTCATGTGAGCAAATTTGATGACTGATGATTTTGCATGTAAATGAAAAAGGTTCTCCAATTATTCACTAATTCTTATTGTTTAAACATAATTATTACATATCCATTCAGATTGGTAAGTTCTGGAAGTTGAAAACACAAATACATGTAATAAATGCAGAATTCTGAGTACAGCAGCCTAATGTAGAGCAAACCTGCGGAATCCGCGACTGATCCTGCTCACTTCTTCAAGCTGCGTGGTAAAAAAAAGACTGTAAATTTTGTTGTCAAATATGGATTGGGTCTAACTAGCTAGCTCAAAAGTTTAGGGTTGTTCAGTACTATTTATATTAGTTCATATCTAGTCGACGTGGGATAATTTATTATAACATTCCCCTTCAAGTCCATTTTCCCTTCACGTCTATGTTCGGTCCTGGAGCGTGGATATTTCAATCGGAAGTCTAACATCGGTATATTTAAATCGGGACGAATTATGCTTTGATACCATGTCAAATATGGGTTGGGTTTCACTAAGCTCAAAAGCTAGTTCAAGAGTTTAGGTTGTTTAATACCATATATTAGTCTAAAGTTCATGTTCTAGTCGATGTGGGACAACTTATCATAACATTTTTTATGAAAGTTACTCGTAAAATTTTATATGTAAGTTACTCATATATATGAGTGTATAATCTATAGCATGTAAAATATATAGGTTTTAGTTAATAACCTCAATTTAACTCGCTTTAATTTAAAAAATTGATATTGATATTATATGTCAATTGTTTTTAAACCATATAAAATATTTAAAATATAAAATACTAAGCTTTTAAATATATAAAATACTAAGCTCTAATTCGTTCTCGGTTCAATTCTGAACCGACAATTTATTTTACATATATAATAATCTATATGACACGGGATTAGACTGTAAGTTCCACACATATATACACTATTCGAAATTGATAATTTAGGGATTGAAGAATTTATCCCTCTAATCCGTCCTTACGGAAATTAGTGGTCCGTAAATGTGCGTCGTTAAAATAAAAATGTCCGTAAATACAGATGGAAATACAAATCTGTAAATCGTCCGTAATTACGGACTGTAAGACTGTCTGCCAACTCGACGGAAAACACGGTCAATTTACGTATGGGAAATCGTCGCAAATTTGCGAACGACAATAGTACTGTCCGCAAATTTTGCGGAGTCCATGGACGCGATCTTTAATCTGCAACATCTTTCGATTATGTCTCCAAGCTGTCCGCAATCACAGACGATTCAGGGACCGTTATTTGGTCCGAAAATTTACGGATGGATTACGGGTGATTTATTTTTCCGTCTTTAATCTGTTCCTAATTCGTCCAAAACTTTAGAGATGAATTAAATTTCTAGTAGCAACACTAGGTTTATATATGATTAACTTACAGTTTTGCTCGTGTGTGTGTATATATATATGAGTGTGTGTTTTGGAAATATTTTAGGCCGCAAGCAGGAAGGAGGGTAGTGATGCCACATTTTGTGCCGAGAGCAACGGCTTTAGCAGGGTCAATCCCAAGGCTGGGAAGATAATACTTGAATGTGCAGAGATATGCCACGTCAGCACGTCGGATGACACTGCAACATTGGTCGCTAGGTGGAGGAGGTGGGTCGCTGCTCGTAGCTGGTCGACATATCTGCAGATCATTCGTCTCAATGTTACATATGGGAATACCCAATGCTTCATCTGCAATGGCCGTCATGACCATTGCCACCGTTGGGCATTGCAGCAGAACTCTCGGATTCTCTCTCTCTCTCGCTTCGGCGGTAGCTTATTTATAGCAGAGAGAGAGAGGGCCTGGCTGCTGCATGTTCGTGGTTGTCTGTGAAGACAAGAACGACGACTCATTGAGCAGGGCCGGCTCAACTAGAGAAGAGAACCTGTGCAATAAAATTAAAATAGGCCATTTTGAAACGAAATATTCGATACTAAAAAATTTCTTTTACATGCAATAAATATTTACAACATTCATTTAAAAAGAGCTATTCTATTTGCATGTTTTGAAACGAAACAGTCAATCAAGCTTTCCACATCTAAATCTTTTAGGAGACTGTTTCAATTGCCATCAAAGCTAATCCATTCAATCTTTCTTGTGACATAGTGGTTCGCAAGTACGAATTTGAGCTTCGAAAAACTTCTTTCTGCAGAAGCAACAGTAATTGGAATAGTCAATAAGATTCTATACGCAATTATTGCATTCGGAAAACAATTATATCGTTTCAATAATTCTAATAAAACAATTGTTTCTATCTTTTCATTTGGTAAAATTTCTCTAAGTAACTTTAACTCAACAAAAAGCTCATATCCATTGATATCTAATAAATCATCATTTTTAAGAGAATTTTCAAGATTATTACAATGAAATTTAAGGTCTATATCATTAAATGATAGTAACTTAGTTGAGTTTAACATAAAACCGAAAATATTATCATAGAATTTATATTGTTCAAATCTTTTATCCAAAGAAGCAATAGCTTGATCAACTATACATATGAAATACTCAATTCTAAAGGTTTTTTCTAGAGACAATGTTATTTCATGACTATCAATCTCATCATAATGTTTTTTCTACGTATCACACGTTTTGGATAAAATACAGGATCAATATCAATTTCAAGTGCAATTTTTTCGCAATAATCACTGTACTAGCAAATCCATTTTCTCTATAATTTCTAAAGTATAAAGTCAACCTTTGTATATCAACCATAGCAACATCTAATAACATATCTTGTGATTGTAACTGTTTACTAACCAAATTCACCGCATGCAATATATCAAACCAAATAACCGTAGATAATAAAAATTCAAAACTACTTAATTCATTTATAGCTAATGAATTAACTTCACTTTGTATTTTAGCATCGTTATCAGTATCCGCTACTTGTAGTAAAGCTTCTCGTAATTCAGCTATTTGAAATCTTATAGCTTTGATGATTTCAACGCGACTTTCCCATCTTGTCGTTGATAATGCTTTTAGAGTTAACCCTTTCACATTTTCTTTCAAAATATTCAATCTCCTTGTAAAATTAGCAAATAATGTATACAAATGTTGAACTATTCCAAAGAAATCTCTTGCTTTTACAGAAGTGTTTGCTATATCACATAAAATTAAATTCAAACTATGACAACCACATGGAGTATAAAATGCTCTAGGATTTATAT
Organism: Gynandropsis gynandra; assembly: GCA_036759665.1. Taxonomy (NCBI): domain Eukaryota; kingdom Viridiplantae; phylum Streptophyta; class Magnoliopsida; order Brassicales; family Cleomaceae; genus Gynandropsis; species Gynandropsis gynandra. Next base: position 1,085,032 of record CM071869.1, read on the forward strand.
CTAGAAGTTTTCGTTGTACACCTTGGTTTTTTCCTTTCATGTTAGATCCGTTATCATATCCTTGACCTCTCACATTATCAATATCAAGATCTAAGGATTTTAACACATCTTGTAACACTTCAAATAGTCCTTGGTCACTTGTATCATCAATTTTCAAGAATTCAATAAAAAAATCTTCTAATTTAAAAGAATCTGAAGTAGAATCGACGCACCTTAGAAGCTAATGAATTTATTTTTCGGACCTTTCTGAATAGATAAATCTCTTTTAGGACCATTAATTGCTAACATGTCAATTGATTTTGGATCAAGTTTATCCCAATTTTTTGGATCATAAATATCAAACAAATTGTTGTCACCACCACTAGACCTAACATCATTGTTATATTGTTCATTGTTAGTTTCATTAAAGCCTAAACTCTCTTTAATTTCCATATCATTCTCATTATTATCTCTAATAGTTTTGTCAACAACAATTTCTTTGTATAAATCATTAGATTTTATATCATTGTTTTTGTTTTGTGATTCCCTAGTGATAAATTTTGTCTAGAGCTCCTTTTTTAGATTGAATCAATTGTTCTATTCTTTCTTTTTCTTTCGTTTTTCATAACCCGATTCATACTTTTTAAAAATGGTTATCAACAATTAAAATTGCAAAAAATATAATCTGAGATATGAAGATGACTTTGGTTCAAATGGAAAATATGGAATGATTATCTTCAATCTGTATATATAAAACAAAAATTATTAGTATAACACCCTATTAAAGATCTGTCAATAATAATTTTTTTTGTAAAATTAGAGTAATAAACCGAGTCTAATCAAACATACTCAAAATAAGCTAACCATCATGAACTTAGATATTAGGAACTTTGATATCACAAGCTAACATATCAGCAAAGCTAACTATCAAACTACGCAACAAAATAAAAAAAGAGGACGATCGGGAACATACCAACGAAGAGACGAGAGGAAGAGACTTTGATTCGTAAACAAAAAAAAAATAAAAAAGAAAGAGAGGGGACGAAATTGAAAACAAAGAGTGCAAGAAAAGAGAGAAAAATCATAGAGGAGGCACCGAAAAAAGAAAAAAGGGAGGTGACTATAAATTAGGGTTTCTAAAAAAGATCAAAATTAGTTTTTTTCTAATATTGGGCCCCATTCAACTGAAGTTATGTTCCAGGTTCCTGTTGAACAGGGCTTTAGCCGGCCCTGTCATTGAGTTTTAGTCGGTGGTGTCTTTGACCTCATTTGTATTATTTGTTTCTTCATCGTATGGATTTTTGTGATCATTCATTCCTTGAAAGACATAAAACTAATTAAATTGATTTGATTTTTTTTGAAAAATATCTTTGTTTAATTTAATTCATGATTGTTAAATTGTAAATGTCATGCCATAACCCATATAGTTTTTATTATTAAAATAATTAAAAAATTTTGCCTATAAATAGATAATTCTTCAAAATAATATACACATCTTACGTAAAGTAAAAAAAAATACATTTTTTTTACTCCTCTCTCTCCCCCTTTTATTCTTATCTTTCTTCCAACCCTTCTCTCCCCTCAATTCCTTTCTTTCTTCCCCGTTAAGGTATATATATATATAATACTTTATTATTTATATATTATAATATATATATTTATAACTCTTAAATATTATAATGTATACATAAATATATCTATATTTATATAACATAAAACATATATAATTATTATATGTATTTAATTATATATATATATATCTTGTTAATATTATTTATATATGTTTTGTTAATATTATTTACATAATATTATATATTTTAATATATATTTATATCTATTAATGATTAATTTTTAACAATGATTTGTATTAATTTATTATTAATAATTATTACTTCTAAGTTTAAAAGAAAATCTTTTAAATTTTTTTAACGAATATTTTAAAAATATATAAAGTTTGTAATATATTTAAAATCATTATTTCAATTGTTTGTTTTAAATTTTATTTATAATTTTTGAAATATAAAAATGAATATTATTTTAGATAAATTTTATAAAAAAATTACAACGATTATTTTTGCAAAAATAATGTATTATAAATTATAATCATTCCTCCTTTGAGCGAAAAGTAATTAAATTAAACTAAATTGGTTTTTGCGAAAAAAAAATCATAGTTTAATTAAGATAATAATTATATATTTAAAATAAATTATTTTAAATTTTAATGAATATTTAAAATATATAAAATTTTAATATAATTGTAAATATTGTTTCAATAATTTATTTTTATATTTATTTAAAGAAAAAATGAAAATTAGTTTAGATAACTTTTATCTAAAATCTACAACGATTATTTTGAAAATAAAATTTAACTTTTAAAACAGTTTTCTCAGGTGGGCTTTGTTGTAGGCCTCAAATTGTTATTCTTTTATTGGGTTGCACCTCAGTCCAACTCTGTTTTGGCATTGCTCGGCTTAACATATAAACATTATTTCTAATAATAGAGTAAGATTCCGATCACATTTTTGTATTTTTCATCTAGCAATTGAGTTAATGATGAGATATTATTTTTTTAATCACTACTGTTAGATAAAATTTTAAGATATGTACAATAATTTACTATCTTCATAAATCAACTAAATTTATAATAAAAATAAAATGTTATTCATATTTATGGATTATAATAATCCTATCAAAATAAAAGCGAATTAACTCACTCAGTCTCTTTATAAAATTAACTTTTGTTAAAGAGATTATAAACGAAAAAAGGCGAGCAAAGGCGAGCATTGCGAGTTAAATTTTTGCAATTTTGTGATCTATAAACGAAAATCGTAGGTTATGAACACTCGAAAAGGCAAGCAATTTGCCAAATCAAGCTGACCCTTTTGGTATCTAGCTCAAGATCATCATGGATGATGAGTCTTGTCTATCTTATCTTGGTTAGTTTAATTTATAAAGTATGAGAACTGTTATGATCAGACTTGGATAAATAATTGTTAGACAACAAAGTAGAGACAAAAAAATAGAAAAACGAGACATTGGGCTACGTGTTTCGATAAAGTGTCTACGCCCACAAGCTAACAGTAAGCTAACAGTGGAAGGTTATTACTGACTTTCAATAAATTACAACACTTCTTTCAAATTGAAAAGAGAAAACACTGATATTTATCTCTTAGAATGTGGAGAAAGACTCTCTCAAAAAACCAATAGAAGAACCTTAAAAACTAGAAAAAACTATTTCTTTCTCTCTTTTTTCCTCCTCTTCTTCTTCATGTTTTATGATTTTGGGATAGTTTTAAACTGTGTAAAACCCCTCCTCCTATAGGAAAATTATTTTGACAAAAAACAAATATAGGGCCCACCGCAATGGTATGGGGTCCACTACTTTGAACAAAATTCAACAAAGTCGGTAATTTTCGGTATAACTTTAATTTTGGTCAAAAAGTAATTTTATCATTATTTTCTTCATTCTCCCACGTAAAATCACTATTTGTTGTATTCCTTCTTTCTTTTCACTTTGCCTTTGTCACGTTGTTCATGTTTCCGCTTGATCCATAGAAGATTGACATAAAATAAATTTATCACTGTTTACTAGCTATGTCAACATATTCACCATGTTTTCATCTGTACGGATTTTCTAAATATCCACGATGCGTTCCTCAACTCTTTCCTAATGTTGTACCCTTATGTGTTTCGTCTTTAGATGAAATGCTTGATTCTTTGCAAGATACAAAGCGCTCTGACTATCATAGAATAAGACAATATTATCTTGTTATGACCAAACTCCTCCATCAACATTTGCAACCAAAATGCCTCTTTGTTGGCTTGTGTAGCCGAAACATATTCAGCTTTTATCGTAGATGTCGCGACGATAGAATGTAGTTTTGAAACCCACAACACAGTCAGCAAGAGTAAACACGTATCCTATGGTGGATTTGCTTTTGTCGAGGTCACCGGCATAATCTGAATCGATATACCCAGTAATAGTCAAATTTGATCATTCATAACACAATGCAACATTTGTGTTGCCCTTGAGGTATCTCAAGATCCTCTTTACAATAAGCTAATATTCAACTCCAGGTTTTGCCATATATCGATTAAGCGCTCCCGTTGCTTGTGCAATGTCCGATCTGATACATACCATGTCAAACATCAAACTGACCACCGTTGATGCATACGGTACTCGAGACATCTCCATCCTCTTTATTTCTGTGCTAGGAATCATCTTGGAGGATAAATTGAAATTAATGAGAAGAGTGGTAGAGATTGCCTTACAATCTTGCATGTTGAAACGACGTACGATTTTACTAATACATTTTTTTGTGAAAGTTAAATCTTTCTATTATTTCACTCAGTTAATTTGCATTCCTAGAATCTTGTTTGCTTGGCCTAAGTCTTTTATTTCAAACTTCTTAGCCAATTGAGCCTTCAATCCTTTAATACGATCATTGTTGGGGCCTACTACCAACATATCGTTAACACACAACAACAAAATGATGAAATCATCATCACCAAATCTCTTGTTATACGCACAAGGATCTGCATTTAGTCTGTTGAATCCGAGGCTCATTATGAAAGAATCAAATCTATTATACCAACATCTCGGTGCCTGTTTAAGACCGTATAGAGTTTTGTTTAGCCTACAAACCAAGTTATCTTTTCCTTCGTTTGAAAATCCTTATAGTTTGAGTATATATATTTCTTCTTCAACTTCTCCATGAAGAAACACAGTTTTAACGTCTAACTGCTCGAGGTGAATACCAATGTAGTACACATTGAAATGATAATTCTAACTGTTGTGAATCGAACAACATGTGAGAAGATTTCATTGAAATCGATCCCTTCTTTATGAGAAAATCCCTCGCATGATATCTTTCCACTTGTTCGTTGCAATCTCGTTTTATTTTGATGAATCATTTCTTTCCAATGGCCTTCCTTACTTGTGGTAAAGGAACAAGATCTCACGCCTTGTTTTTGTGAAGTGTTTCTATCTCTGCTTCCATTGTTGTCATCCATTGAGATGCATCTTTTTCTTGAATTGCCTAACGAAACGTGAGTGGTTCTCCATCTTTAGATAGAAAACAATATGCAATATTTCCATCCATAATAAAATCATTGCCATATCGGTTTTATCATCTCTTAATATGAACATCAGAGCTGTGTTTCCGAAATCTCAGTTGGCTGGAATTTTCAATATCTTTAGAATAACATGGAACTTGTTGTTTCGTTTTATTTTCAACATCAAATCCTACTATCTCTAGTCTTTCCAAAGAACTGCTATCATTTTTCACATTTTCTTCTACCAATACGACATCTCTATTGATAATAACCATGTGGGAAATGGTATCCCACAGGCGATACCCCTTCACTCCATCAGCATACCCTAAGAATATACATTTTCTAGATTTCAGATCCATTTTAGTTGTTTTTCGGGTGTTATACATCGCATATGTAGTAGATCTAAACATATGGAGGTTGGAATAATCAACTGGCTTTCCCATCCACATATCTATAGGTGTCTTAAGATCAATATGGTTGATGGTGACCGAATGATCATATAACAGGTGATCAAAACTGCTTGGTCCAAAATGTGTTTGACAAGCCGACAGTTCTCAACATTGTTCTTTCCAACAGGGTTCTATTCATCTAATCTACTACACCATTTTTTTAGGTGTGTATACCACCGTGAACTGTCTTCTGATTCCCTTGTTGTTGACTGGACCTATTAAAGTCATCGCCATTATATTCTCCTCCATTGTCTGACCTCAAGGCTTTGATCGTTTTTCTGAACTCAAGCTCGATCAGCACTTTGAAGATTTTGAAAACTTCAAATACATCTGATTTTTTCTTGATGGAGTACATACACCCAACATCTCATGGAATAGTCATAAATGAAAGATACAAAGTATCTTGCACCTCTTATGGACATCTCTGTACTTGCCAAACATTAGAATTATACAGATCCAAGAGACCATTGCTTCTAGCACTTGAATTGCTGAATTTGGATATGTTCTGTTTACTTGTAACACAATGCTCACAAAAGGGTAATGTGACTTTTTTGAGCCCCGGGAGAAGACCTCGATCTGTAAGAATCTTCAAGTCTCGTTCCGACATATGACCCAGTTTTTGGTACCACAACATCGTTGAATGCACCGTTGAATTTGATTCTGCGACATTTGATTCTCTTTCTCATAATGTATTTCCTTTAAGTATGTACAGATTTAACGTTATATTTTCAGCTTTAAGCACGACCAATGTATCCACGACAATTATCATGATCTCGTTCTCTGCATGGGTCTTGCACCCTATGTCATCTAATTATCCAACAGACAATAGATTCTTTGTCAAGCCTTCCACGTATCGTACCCCTCGAATGGTCCGAATATCATCTTTAGTTTTCACCTTGATGGTACCAATGCAAGTGATATTCAAAACATGATCATTTTCCGTAAACACATATCCTTCTGAGATAGGTTCATAATCATGAACCATTCTCTCTGAGAGGTCATATATCATGACGCTCCTGAATCCAAAAACCATATATCTGAGAAATTTTATCTGTTTTCAGTAACCATTGTTACCTCATTGTACAACACTTCACCATTATGGGCATTTGCAATGTTGCCTTGAGACTTTGCTGGTTTCTCTCTATTTTTCTTATAATGTCAACACTGCTTCTTGGTATGCCCTTTCTTTCTACAGTGAAAGAATTTAATATCCTTCTTACTTCCTGACCTTAATTTTTCATCACATTGGCTCCCATTTGAATCATGTTTTGTTGATTTTCCTTTGATCATCGTTAAGGCCTTTGCTTGTTGCGTGCCTACCAACATGTCTTGTTTATTTTTGCGCATTCGTTCTTCTTCCAGAATAATAGTTGCAACATCTTCAAAGACTATATAGTCTATGAGAGATTGCTATTCATGTTCACGATGAGTGAATCATACGAATCTGGTAAACTTTGGAGTAAGTTCTCAGCACGCTCTTTTACATCTATTTTGTAACTCATTTTGGAGAGTTTCGAAAATAGCGTATTGAGCGTACTTATATGCTCTATCATAGAAGTAGATTCTAACATCCGGAGAGTGTACAATCTTCTTTTCAAGAAGATCTTGTTGTTGAATGACTTCGTCTCATATAACTTTGAGAGATACTCTCAGATCTCCTTTGGAGTCTACAACTCTTCTACATTATTTAGGATGTCATCGACGAGATCGAGGTTCAAATTGGCGATGACACTTTCATTTATTTTGTTCCAGTGCTCATCAGTCATATCCTTCGACCTTTCCCTAATAGCTGTCAAAAATAGCCGCCAAACAACTCTCTTTAATCAGAATAATCATAATCTTTGTTTTCTACGTCGAGAAATTATTCTCTTTGAACTTCTCTATCTCATATTGTATTGACATTTTATCAGTACTTATCTCACTATAACTCAATCGTTTGAACAACTGGTATTAAGCTAGAGCTTTGATACCAATGTTAGGATGAGAAGTGGATAAATATCTGTTAGGCAACAACGTAAAGACGAGAAAAATAGAAAATGAGACACCGTGGTTTTACGTGGTTCGGCAAAGTGCCTACGTCCATGGACAAACAGTAAAAAGCTTTCACTGGCTCTCAAAAAATTGCAACACTTCTCTCAAACTGTAAGGAGAAACACCGAGATTTCTCTCTTACAATGTGGAGAAAAACTCTCTAAAAAAACCAAAAGAAGAAACTTAAAAACTAAGAACTCTCCTAAAAAAATCACTTTCTCTCTCCTCTTTTTCTTTTATAGGAAAAAAATTTATCATTATTTTCTTAATTTAATTTTAGTAAAAAAAAAGTCATTTTCTCATTATTTTTTGAACGAGCAAACGATGATGACCGAATGATTTTGCATGTAAATGAAAAAAAGCTCTCCAATTATTCACTAATTCTTATTGTTTAAACATAATTATTACATATCCATTCAGATTGGTAAGTTCTGAAAGTTGAAAAGACAGATACATGTAATAAATGCAGAATTCTGAGTACAGCAACCTAATGTAGAACAAGCCTGTGGAATTTGCGGCTGATCATGCTCACTTCTTCAAGCTGCATGGTGAAAAAAACGGGTAAAACTGTAAGTTACTCGTTCATACGTAACTTACTCGTATATATGAGCCTGTAAAATGAACTGTTTCAGTTATTTCGATTCGATTCGTCTTTAATTCGTTAAAAACCGAATTGGATCGCGAACTAGTTTATTTAATTTAAAAGAATTATAACATATTAATATTATATATTACTTATTCTCAAAACCATATAAAATATTTAAAATATAAAAAAATTATGTTCTAATTCATTTGATCAGCTATTTTTTAAAGGAGTTTGAAAATATACAACTCTATTTGTTTAAATATGATAGGAGTTGGAGTTCAGTCGCAAACGGATAACTCATTTTACTCGTACCGAGTAAAACTGTAAATTACACTCATATATTTCCAAAGCATATATATATATATATATATATATGAGTGTAACTTACATTTTTACTCGTTTATATATATATATATATACGGGTGTATGTTTTGGAAATATTTTACCGCGGCAACCAGGAGGGGCTTCACGGATGCCACATTTTCGGCCGACAGCAATGGCTTTAGCAGGGTCAATCCCAAGGCTGGGAAGATAAGACCTGAACCTGCAGAGACATGCCACGTCAGCACGTCGGATGACACTGCAGCATTGGTTGCTGGGTGGCGGAGGTGGGTTTCCGATAGCCGCCGGTTGACACATATTCTTCAGATCTTTCGTATCAATTTTACATATGGGAATACCCAATGCTTCCTCTGCAATGGCCGTCATGATCATTGCCACTGTTAGGCATTGCATGAGAACTCTCGGATTCATCTTCTCTCTCTCTCTCTCTCTCTCTCTCTGTCTCTCTCTCTCGCTTCGGCGGAAGCTTATTTATAGCAGAGAGATAGAGAGAGAGAGGGAGAGAGAGAGAGAGGGTCGTCTTCTTAGAAAGAAAAGTCAATAAAATGGAGCTCTTGGTCGTGTGAGACTTTTCTTTTGGGGAGAGAGCAGCCTATAGGAATGTAAAAGTAAAAGAAAGTAAGAAATTTTATAATTCTGAAATGAAATTTTAATTTTTGTAATTGAAATTAGAGGAGTTTTTCCACAAGTCTCAATTTTTCCAAGGGTGATTTGGATGGTAAAGTTGGAAGAGTCACGGGTCTTTGGATACTACTGGGAGTTTTGTGATAAAACTAATTAAATTGATTTGATTTTTTGTGAAATATGTTTGTTTAATTCATGATTTCTACTGATTTATTATTAACAATTATTACCTCTAATTTTAAAAGTAAATCTTTTGATTTTTAACGAATATTTATAGTATACCAAATTTGTAATATACTTATATTATTGTCTCAATAATTTATGTTAAATATAAATTATAATTGTTTAAACATAAAAATGAAAATTATTTTAGATGACTTTTATTTAAAAAATTACCACGATTATTTTGACAAAAATAATGTATTATAATCCCTTTCTTGAGAGAAAACTAATTGAATTAAACTAAATCGGTTTTTGAAAAAAAAAAAGTTTAATTCAAGATTTGCATTGATTTTTTATTAACTAGTATTAATCTGCATTTTGCGGGGACGAAGTCTTTGCTTTTAACATATAACTAGATTACTTCCGGTTACGCGTGTTTATATTTATATTTGAAGAAAAAATATTAGGTATGATAACAATTAAAAATCCATTATAAAACAGATTTTACATCATTCTTTATATAACAATGAAAATTAAATCTCTTTATAAGTTCGACTCTAAAAATAAAAGCACATGTGAATATTTATCCGACCGAAACATTATTTATTATACTATATAAGTTCAAATTAACGATGTGAATAACGAACACAAAAATATTATATATATATATTTTTATATATATAGTACATTTTACATATATATATATATATATTTATATATATCGATTTCCACCACAAAAATGATCATTGTGGTGGAAATCGATGGAAGATATTGTGAGCAAAAAAATCGATAGACATAACACTAAGGGAAGATATCGTTATAACTTGAAAAAAATGAATCAACAATTCTGATTGAATGAAAAAAATCGGGAAAAAAATAATAGCAATCTAAAAGTTAACAAATGCTGAAACAAAATAAAAATTAAATTTGAAGATTTATAAAATTAAATTTGACGATTAATATATACTACGTATGTAAAAGAATTATTCATTTGAACTCCTCTTTTATAAGATATTAAAAACTTAAAGTAAATTAAATTAATTTTTTCAACATTGAATTTTAAATAATTTGAATATATATATATATATATCATTTGTTTGAAATGATTTAAATAATTATTTTAATAATATCATTATTATTTATAAAGGTTGACCGATTTTATAAAAAAAATTGCAAACGTTTTCTATTTTTTATTTTTTGTAACAAAATAAAAATTAAATTTGAATTAAAATAAAATAAAAAAATGCAAACGTTTTCTATTCACTATGATTTTTTTATTAGAATTAAAATAAAATTACAAAATATGGTATGTCAAAAAAAGTTATCCTAGGATATAAATTAACCCACGTCATTAATTTAGACAATCTTACAGTACCAACAATAGCCACATAAGCCTAAATACTATTCACGATGCATTGTCTTTTATATCTTTTATATAGTATAAGATAAATATTATATATAGTAATATATTAAAAACTGGATAAGCAAAAAAATTTAAATATACATATATAATATTTTTACACATTATTGATTTTTTTATATACAACATTTGTTGTGACATATAATTGTTTATGATTAAATATTGGTTTTGGTAGGTATATATCTATTCGACTGATGTTTTGTCCTTGACTTTTGTTAATTATCATTGTAAAACACCACATAACAAAAAGTTGTTTTCGTTTGAAATGAAATGGCAAAATTGTATTAGTTGGGATTAATAGAAGTCGAGGTATAAATACTTTGTTGTCTACGTGAATTCCTGTTATTATTTTATCTTTTATCACATGTTACATTACACAATTCAAGCATTTGATCAATGTTTCACCAAAATATAATGGGTGCTCATTCTTTTGGTATTAAATAATGATTAGAGATCCCAAACTGTTCAAGAACTCTGTACTGTATAATTCGCATATTTCGTTATTATTGGAATCAACATTGCATAATGAAGTTTAGATATTCTCTTGAACAACCTGTAATTTTTTGTAGTTGCGCTTCATTTATTTCATCTATAATTTCATTTATGGGACATAATATTGTTCGATCCTGAAAAAAAAGGTTTTGATATTCAGTTTAAATATTTGGTTATACATGAGTCGCAATACTCTTAATTGATTTGATTCCTGTAATTAATAAATCTTCAGGCATATCAATCAAACATTCGTCGTTGTTAGGTTCAGATAAAGTTTCATCTCCTAATTGTAATCAGAAAAAGTTTGCAGTTTATCTATGTTTGAAGAATTAGTATTCATTTGCAATCGCATGTTTTTAGTATTTCAATACACAAAAAATTCCAAAGATAGGAGGAGTTTATACATATCTGAACATTTTCATGTCTCTTTGTTTTTGTAATTACTGGTAAGATCTAGAGAAAATCGTCTCCAAATACTATTGTTTTGCATCCAAAGGTTTGTTCTTCAAAAAAGGATTTACTAAACCCATGATATGAATTCATGATATCTTTTATACTTTTATCTAGAGCTTCAAAGTAATATTTGTGAATCATATAAGCCTCGACCCATATTATAAGGCGTGTTTATTTTATAAGATCTGATAAATTTGTCCCTAATTTAATGTTACAAATTGAATCTTCGTTAATATCTATTCGTGTTGCAAATCGTGAATGCATTGCGCGGCCTCTTTCCAACAAAAGTGATGCAATACCATTTAAAGCAACGTATAGAACAATATACCTGTGAGATCTTATTGTTCCAGATAATGTTTTAATAGAAAAATTTTTCCAGTTTCTCTATGTCCATATAAAAAAGTACTTGTCTTTTCTTTTGATCTACTATATTCATAATTTCGTTATAAACTGAACATTGTTTTGTTGTAAGATGTGATTTAAAACTGATAAATCCAGTTTCCATTTTGTTTTGGTCATAAGATAATTCTTCATATATCAGTCTATTTATTAATAATCGGTTTTCAGCTTTTTTGGATACAACATGAAAATGTATTGTTTTAGATATCGATTGTCTATTTCACCAAATTAATAACTTAATTTTTACATTTATTTAAAAATAAAAATGAAAATTAGTTTAGATAAATTTTATCTAAAATATACAACGATTATTTATTTAACATTTTAAATTTTTTTTATTTATTTATTAAAAATCGAGGTAGTATATTTTAGGTATATAATAAAGTTGTAGTGTAGTCGAGATATTATATCTATATATATAAATATTTTCAATTAGGTGGGCTTTGTTTTAGATCTGAGATTGTGATTCTTATATTGGGCCGCATCTTAGCCCAACTCTCTTTTGGCATTGCTCGGCTTAATATATTAATATTATTTTTAATGATATATTAAGATTCCGATCACATTGTTGTATTTTTTTTCATATATCAATTGAGTTAATGGTGAGATATTAATTTTTCAATCACTATTTTTAGATAAAATTTTAAGATATATAAAATAGTTTAATATCTTCACAAATCAAATAAATTTATGATAAAAGTAAAATATTAATTGGGGAATTAGAAATTTAATTTTATAATCTCGTCAATGAATCCTATTCATATTTATGGATTATAATAATCCTATCAAAATAAAACCGAGTTAACTCACTTAGTCTCTTTATATATATATACTGAAAGATTTGACTTATTGTTGCAAGGAAGATCCTTGTCCCTATTAAAGTCCCTACTAAAATTGAATGGTTAATATCACTAGAAAACATTTAATTTTATTTATGGATTGAATTAATTTAATTGATTAATAAATGCATAAATATATAAAAAATTATGGTAGGACGTCGTGCATAGCACGTGTGATATAGTAAAAAATGGGGAGAATAAATCGGTGGAGCCGATCGTCATCTTCAAATACATTTATTTCCTAACCAAATTAAATATATATATATATATTAAAAAAGAAAAAAAAGGTAAATAGACATGGGTCCAAATGCAGACAAATATGAGATCTCATTAAAAGGGCCACGTATAGAAAAGTTTGTTTACACATGAGGTCATCTTGTCGATGTGGAGAGGCACCATTATTTCCACGTGTCATGTATTACGTCGCGAGTACATAAGTTAGTCCATACTCTCGCGCGTGAATATGACTCGAAGCTTTCAATGCCAGTGTGGCTTCTCCTGCGCCAAAAAAAAAATAAAAAAAAAAATCGTTGTTTTGCCTCGCTCTCTCTTTCTCCATCGCTTTGCTCCAATACCAAGCAAAAACTCGTTCCTCCTCTCTCTCTCTCTATCTCTCTCTCTCGCATCATATTCTTCGCCGGTCTCATTCTCTCTCTCTCTCTATCTCTCTCGGTATATTGCATATTCATGTATGCATAGAAGCATAGTGTTCAATTCAGAATCTCATCTCGTGCTGATAGGTGAGATTCTGTATACTGGGTTTTGATGTTTTTCTTCTAGAAATTGTTTTTAGATATGTAAATGCGTGATAGATGCGTGTCGTTTAATCTATCTGGAATCGTGGGAGAGTCAGTTTTCCAGTTTTGTTCAGGTTTAAATCCTTTTTTTCTATATATAGGACGAGTCTTCTGGATTCGTAAAATGGGTTTCTGTTTTATCTTGTCTGTTTCCTGTTATTTCTAATTCCTGATGCTTATAGCGTACCCTTTACAGGAAGAATCATTGATTTTGGTCTCAGGGTTTTTGTTGGATTCCTCTACCGGGATTTTTGAGAAATTTCGTGTTCTTCGCCGTGATTGGTGAGCTGAGGGAGATGTCTGGTTTTGTGGGTGTTGTTGTTTCGGATCCATGGCTACAGAGCCAGTTTACACAGGTTGAACTTCGAAGCCTCAAATCTAAGGTAAGTTCTATCATCAATACACACACACACATACCCTTTTACATGTTTCTTGATTCGTGTTCCATTGTTGGATCTAATCTGATGGAGATAAGTTAGGGCATTGTGATTGATGTTCAATTCTAAGCATATGTCCGATCTGTATTTGGTTTCTGGTTTAGTTTGCCTCGTTGAAGAATCATGGTGGTAAAATCACCATAGATGATCTACCTCCGGTATTCACCAAATTGAAGGCTTTTAGTGCTACATTTAAGGAGGATGAAATAAGAGGAATTTTGGGCGAAATGGGTTCTGAAATAAGCCTTGATTTGGATTTCGAAGCCTTTCTAAGGGTTAGTTGATCCCTCGTGTTTCCTAATTTAACCTGTTTTTCTGATAAATTATGATGTAATTTGTTGAATTGATAAAATCTGCAGATATATCTAAACTTACAAAGTAAAGCAAGCGAGAAATCGGGTGGTCACAAGAATTCATCGTCGTTTCTTAAAGCCAGTCAAACTACCCTTCTTCATACCATAAATCAATCCGAGAAGGGCTCATTCGTTCATCATATCAACAGATATCTTGGGGATGATCCGTTTTTGAAGCAATTTCTTCCTCTTGATCCGGCTTCGAATGATTTGTATGAACTTGTGAAAGATGGAGTACTTCTATGGTAATGTGGTCTAATATGTTTTTTTAATACTAAATATACATTTGATTTTCTAGTTTTGATTCGTCTGTATGTCTCCTCGTATTGGTATTGGTACAGTAAGCTCATAAATGTGGCAGTTCCTGGAACAATAGATGATCGAGCGATTAACACGAAAAGGGTTCTTAATCCATGGGAGAAAAATGAGAATCACACGCTTTGTCTCAACTCTGCAAAAGCTATTGGCTGCACTGTGGTCAATATTGGAACACAGGACTTGGCCGAGGGACGGGTATGGTTTTGCCTGCTTAGTGTTGAATGCTCGCTGTCCTTTGGTTAAGATCAATATTTACCGTCCTGACCACCAGACTGATTGCCATAGCTTACACAATTTCAAGTTATATCATTTCTCCCGAAAAGGTAAATCTTTTATGTGTTTTTTCTTCTTTTGTTTGCAGCCTCACCTGGTGCTTGGATTGATTTCACAAATCATAAAGGTAAGTGTACTTCCATATGTCTCTCTGTATTATCTTCTTTTTTATTTGTTCTCGGGTTATTAACTAAACCCGTGCTTACAACTTTCAGATTCAACTGCTTGCTGATCTCAATTTGAGAAAGACGCCTCAGCTCGTTGAGTTGGTAGAAGACAACGATGTAATGAACGGCAGATCATATCGTTACCCAAGTTTGTGCTTGTGCTAAATAATAAAAAGTTGCTCCCTTTTTCAGGATATTGAGGAGTTGCTGCGATTACCCCCTGAGAAAGTGTTACTAAAATGGATGAATTTCCATCTAAAAAAAGGTGGTTATAAGAAAACAGTCGCAAACTTTTCTTCGGATTTGAAGGTAAATGATTTCTCAAGTAGAAATTTCAAAACCTTTTTGCGCCTCGATAGATGTTTTGGATTTTGAGTATAATTTCAACATGTTTCTATTTGATCCAACATGTTTAAACGATTCCGTCAAATTGAAAAATTGGATGCCAAATTTAAAAAAAAACAGAGGATTTTTCTAGCCTGCCTTGATCTTAATGAATGGTATAACAAAATTGAATCAGCAAGGGTCTGGAATAATTCTTTCTAATAACATATTTTGGTGGTAAATCTGCAGGATGCAGAGGCTTATGCTTACCTTCTCAATGTTCTGGCACCTGAACACTGCGATCCAGCTACACTCAATGCAAAAGATCCTCTTGAAAGGGCTAATCTGGTCCTTGATCATGCAGAGAGAATGAACTGCAAACGATACTTGACTCCAGAAGAGATCGTTGAAGGCTCTTCGAATTTGAATCTCGCATTTGTAGCTCAAATATTTCACGAAAGGTCTATATCATGATATGCTTCATCTTGCAAAAGTTCATCTTTTCTTGGAGATTTTCATCACTCTTGATTTAATTTATGATTTCACTAGAAAATGGATATGAATTCAAGCTTTGAACTAAAGCTTGATTTGTGTGTGCTGCAGGAATGGTCTTAGCACAGATAGTAAGGTGTCTTTTGCAGAGATGATGCCTGAGGATATACAAACTTGTAGAGACGAGAGATGCTATCGGTTATGGATTAATAGCCTGGGGATTGAAAGTTATGTCAGTAATGTGTTCGAAGATATTAGAAACGGGTAAGCTTTAATTTTCTTAATAGATTTAAAAAAAGTTATAAACAACTAAGGCCCTGACTGATGGAGTCGCCCCATTCAAACAAAATGAAACAAAACGTTGCCAATCGCCGATAGAAACGCCGCCAAACACAAACCCAAACGCTGCGTTTCCACCAGTCAAGCCCTAAACACGCATCAGTATCGTTGTTCTTGAATTGATTGTGGATTCCTTATACTATTTTCATGTAGATGGATTCTTCTGGAGGTGCTTGACAAGGTCTCTCCTGGATCAGTCAACTGGAAACATGCTTCGAAACCACCTATTAAGATGCCGTTTAGAAAAGTAGAAAATTGCAATCAAGTCGTAAAGATCGGGAAGCAGCTAAAATTCTCTTTAGTGAATGTAGCTGGAAATGATATAGTTCAAGGGAATAAGAAGCTCATACTTGGTGATCATTTTTTTTCCTATTTCACCAATCTTTGAGCTTTATAATCTGAAAATGATCACTTGAAGATTCTAATCATTTGAGGTATCTATTAATCTCAGCTTTCTTATGGCAATTGATGAGATTCAATATCCTTCAAGGAAAGAGATGACGGATGCTGATATCCTCAGTTGGGCAAACAGGAAAGTGAGGATCATGGGGAGAAAATCACACATCGAAAGCTTCAAGGTTCTAGCTTTATAACTTGACTTTGATATTAGGTAAATCCACCAGATCTTTCGATTTGATCGATATTTCACCCGAATGTTTTTTTCAGGACAAGAGTTTATCTAAGGGATTGTTCTTCCTTGAGCTTCTTTGGGCAGTGGAACCAAGAGTTGTCAATTGGAATCTTGTCACTAATGGTGAAACAGGTATGATACTTTGGTTTATAAACCGATTCGTAAACCCTAAAGGTTCTTATTCTTCTCGTCGTGTAAAAAATACGCAGATGATGAGAAGAGGTTGAATGCTACATACACAATTAGCGTAGCAAGAAAGCTTGGTTGTTCGATTTTCTTGTTGCCTGAGGACATCATGGAGGTAAATACAAACTCCCATTTTCTTACATACACCGACTGTATGTATTTACCGTATCTTAAGCTTCGGTAACAAGACACTAACCGATACACTAAACATTCAGACACAATCACAGAAAAATTTTAAGAAAGTTTAGGTTTTTACTTGTTCTGCTAAACCCTGTGTTATGATAAATTGTCTCATATCGGATCGGTTAAAGATATGAATTTTGGACCTTTATATATATATATATATATATATATACTCTGATGAACAAAGTTAAACTCTTGAGTTAGCTTTTGAGATTAGTTAGGTTCAAGTCTATATTTGACATGATATCAAAATCTCGTTCGTCCTAATTTGAATATATCGATGTTGGATCTCGATTGCGATGTACACGTTTCGGGACTCTGTATATGGTCTTAGGTAACCCTAACCTTGAGCTAGTTTTGAGATAGCTTTTGAAATAATTAGGTTCCAAACCCATATTTGACATTCTATAGGTTTTGATACACCGATCGTATGTATTTACCGTATCTTAAGCTTCGTTTACAAGACACTAACAGATACACTGAACATTCAGACACAATCATAGAAAAATTTCAAGAAAGTTTAGGTTTTTACTTGTTCTGCTAGACCCTATGTTATGATAAGTTGTCTCGTATCGGTTATATATATAATGTTGGATAAACCTAAAACTCTTAGATAGCTTTTGAGATTAGTTAGATTCAAACCCATATTTGACATGATATCTAAACCCCTTGTTCGTCCCAATTTAAATATATCGATGTTAGATCCGATTACGATGTACACGTTCCAGAACCGAATCTGGACGTGAAGGGAGTGTATATGATCTTTAGACTCTGTATATGGTCTTAGGTAATCCTAACCTTGAGCTATTTTTGAAATAGCTTTTGAAATAATTAGATTCCAAACCCATATTTGATACACCGACTGTATGTATTTACTGTATCTTAAGCTTCGTTTACAAGACACTAACCTATACGCTGAACATTCAGACACTAACCGATACACTGAACATTCAGACACAATCATAGAAAAATCTCAAGAAAGTTTAGGTTTTGACTTGTTCTGCTAAACCCTATGTTATGATAAGTTGTCTCGTATCGGTTAAAGATATGAATTTTGGATTTATATATATAGTGTTGGACAAACCTAAACTCTTGAATTAGCTTTTGAGATTAGTTAGGTTCAAGTCCATATTTCATTCGTCTAGATCTCGATTGCGATGTTGGATCTCGAATAATAGGTTTCGATGAACTTGGTGATGATTATCTCTCATTGTGGAATTATTGCAGGTGAACCCAAAGATGATCTTAATACTTACAGCAAGTATAATGTACTGGACCCTTCAGCAACAATCATCAGAAAGTTCTGATTCTTCATCCACTCACAGTACCACGACTACGTGCAACAGTACTGCGTCGTCTCCAGCTCCATCTGTCACGGGCGAGGATGAAGTCTCCTCCTTTAGTGGTGAAGTCTCGAGCTTGGCCATTGACGATAACGAAGAAGAAGCAGATGCAGACGCAGACGCAGCCTCTGACATAACAACTGCGTCCTCACAGCAAGAAACTGAAGAGGTAAACGTCCAATAGCAGAAGCAGTGGAGAATTTAAGAGGAAGTTTGCTTCTTGTTCTCTCTTGCAATGGAGAATGGCTTTGGATAAACATCTTTTGTTTAAGTGGGTGCGTAAATATGCAAGCTTTTCTCTGTTTTTGGGGAAAAAAAACTCTTTTTTTCTCTTCTTGTTCGTACGTTGTTAATGTACAGTTTCAGTTGTCAAACCTTAAAACGTTTTGTCATATGAAGAATCTGAATTACCTATAATCGAACAATTCAAATTATCTGAAAAATTCGGATTATCTGAATAGCCAAATATAGTTTGAATTATTTTGGATTCAATATCCCAAAAATCGAACAATCTTAATCTGAATCAAAATTATGGAATTTTGACAAAATCAAATATAATAAATAGATTCAATTTTTTTTAGTGTGTGTGAAATTAGTCCATCTAGATGTGAACCTCATCTCGAGTTATGGAATCTGAAAACAAATGGACCAATGAAGCCAAATTGAACCTTAGTTTGGCAAATCCTCCTTTCTTCTCAGATTTTTTCCACAAAGTAGATCCTCCTTATTCGATGAGAGATCTATCTGTGTTAGCCAAGTAGATTTTTCCCTGCAATATTTTATTTAGTATGAATGAGATTGAAACCTTACAAACCCTATGAATATTAATTTTATTTTTGCAGTATTAATGGTTTTGCTTAGGGGTGTAAAATGAGCTGGTTCGGCTCAGTTCGCCTTCAGTTCGTCAAAAAACGTGTTGGTTCAGCTTAGCTCGTTTTTTAAACGAGCTGAAAAATCCCAACTCAGCTCAGCTGGCCTCTAGCTCGCCAAAAAACGAGCTGGCTCGCGAGCCAAACTATTTAATTATTTTGAATTAGTTGTAATATCATATATGATAAACATATCAAACGAACCAAATAAAATATCGAAAATATGAAAACATTAATTCAAACATAATGTTATAAAATATCATTCTACTAAATAAAAAATAACCTTCTCGAATAAAAAATATAAAATATCATTGTACTAAATTTGATCGCTCGTAACTTTACTAAATTTTTTCTTTATTTTCTTATATTAATTATTAGAAAAAAGAAAAATACATTATAATAGTATACTATGTTTAAACAATATATTATATTTTATTAAATGCAATATTATATATGATATTTAAAAAAAGAAAATATATTATTTTTACATGATTTTTTTCAGCTCGCGAGCCAGCTCGTCTAACCTCGGACTCGTTTTGGGCTCACCTCGTCAGCTCGTTTTTTAAATGAGCTAGAAAATATCTAGCTCGGTTCGCTCAAATATAGTCCTAGTTAGAGCTGACTCACGAGCCGACAGCTCATTTTACGCCTTCCATGTTGCATATTAGTTTTAATCATAACATGTTATTGTTATCATAATCTTCTTATATATTAATGTATAACACACATGTTATGCATTAATGCATACCATTTGTGTTATAATTAATTTTTTTTGTGGAGGTAGTGGAAGAAAACGGTTAATGAAATCTATATATTAAAAGTTTAAGTTTTTGCTGGGTTTTCAGCCATTCTGCTTTCTCAGGCCTTCACCTCATCACCCCTGCATTAATTTATCTCCTCTCCACGATCGCTCCTCTCTCTCCACGATCTTCGCCATGCTCTCACAGTATTCTCCTCTACTGTTTTCTGTTCGGTGCCTCTCCCACGTTTTTTCCGTATGTCAGCAATTTTCCTCCGCCATTCCTGTGCTCTTTCTACAATCCTTTGCCGATTCTCTTTCTCGGTGCCTCCCCCAAACCCTTTCCCTCCGCCGGTTGACCGCCGTCCCACCATTGCCTCCATCATGCGCTGTCCTTTCTTCCCCAAGGTTCGTTCCCACTCTCTTCTTCCTCTGCTTCCGTTTCTGGGTTCAGAAATTCCGCTGGATCGACTCCCTTCTGCGCACCCAGCCGTGGCACCGTATCATCACCTCTCTGCGTAATCGTCTCCATGTTGTGTGCTAACTGAGATGTGTCTGGGTTTGATGTCGTCGAAGTGTCGTCGATTTCTGGGGATTTTTGCTGCGATTTAACCAACCGCATCAAATCCAGCATAGCCTTCTGTAGGGAGTCCATTTTCTCCTTCATGGAACCCATCTCCTGGGTTTGAGCCTCCATGTATTCCTGTTGTGATGCCAATCGATCATTTATGGCATCCACTGTCTCTCCCCACTAAGTATTACTTATGGTCATATTTTTTTTCTCTTTGTTTTTGGTGGTTTTGAATCGTTTGTGCTCTGATACCAATTTGGTAGAATTTTCAGTAGCAATTTGGTAGAATTTCAGTAGCTCTTGGTTGTGATTTGTAGAAGAACTGCTGATTTGTATTGATACTAAGAAATAAAAGACAATTTGGAGGCCTTTGATTCTGGTGTGTGCCCCTCCACACCCCCTTGCACCAAGATGATGCTACAGATTGCATAAAGAAAATTCCCCCCCAAACCCCTCTATTTATATTCAGTCATGCAGTGAAACAAACTCCCCTGCAGCTGAATCACAGACCCTGCAAAAATAACAAACTAAAGCAAATATAAAAGAATTACAAACTGACTCAATTATCTAAAATTCATGTCTTTTTTACTCGCTGAAAACTGTAGGTCGTCCACTGTTTTTCTGCACTAAACCCATGCCTGCAGTCCTTGTTTCTTCCTAGTTCTTGGATGTTCCTTCCTTCTTCCTCTGTTTCTTCCTTACATAAACCGAGAGAGGCTTATCAATACCCCCCCTTTCAGTCGCAGCTTGTCCTCAAGCTGAAAGTCATGATATTGTTCGATGATTTCACGAGCAAGCAACCAAGATGAATCATGTGTCGGAGCGTTTTTCCACTGGATTAACACTTCTAAATGTCCCTCTGCGTTGTAGCGCTCTTCCACCAATGCTTCAGGTTCCAAGGGTAGCTCCAATTCTCCTGTAAGGTTCAATGGTAGTGGCTGAACCACATTGTTACTGCCAACTGTTTTTTTAATCTGCGACACGTGGAAAACCGGATGTATCTTGCTGTCCACAGGTAATTCCAATTTGTAGGCTACAGAACCAATTCGGCGAAGAACTCGATATGGCCCATAAAACCTTGCTGCTAGTTTCTGAAAGGGTCGACGAGAGACACTTTTCTGTCGGTAAGGACAGAGTTTAAGGTAGACCCAATCACCTTCTTCAAACTGTACGTCACGCCTAGATCCATCTGCTATTGATTTCATCCGATGTTGAGCTTTCTGCAGATGTTGTTTTATTAATTCCAGCATAGTATCTCGTTCCTGTAGTGACTTCTCCAGGGCGAAATTGTTGGTTGAACCCTTCTCGAACTGAATTATGAGAGGAGGCTCTCTTCCGTACACTACCTTAAATGGTGTTTCCAAGAGCGATGAATGGAATGAGGTATTGAACCAAAATTCAGCCCAGTGTAGGTAGTGTTCCCATTTTCTCGGGTGTGATCCCGTCAAACATCGCAAGTAAGTTTTGAGGCACCTATTGACCACTTCCGTTTTTCCATCCGTTTGAGGATGGAAGGCTGTGCTAAAACGCAGCTTCGTACCAGCCAACTTAAAGAGTTCCTTCCAAAATCCACTCAAAAATATTTTATCTCGATCGGATACAATCGATTTAGGATATCCATGAAGCCTCACGATTTCTTTTGTGAATACCCTGGCTACTTCCTCGGCTGTAAATGGGTGTTTGAGCGGGAGGAAATGACTATATTTGCTGAGTCGATCCACGACGACCATGATGACGTTGTATCCCGCGGATTTTGGCAATCCTTCAATAAAATCCATCGAAATATCCTCTCATATTCTCTGCGGTATGTCCAATGGCTGTAGCAATCCCGCCGGCGATAGGGTGGAATATTTCTGCGTTTGACATATCGGGCATTGGGCGACATACTGATGAATTCTCTTCTTCATTCCCTTTCAATAGAATAATTCCTGTATACGTTTCAAGGTCTTTAGAACTCCTGAATGACCCCCAATCGGTCCATCATGTAACTCCGATAAGATCAAGGGTATATATTTCGAATCTTCCGGAACAACCAGCCTCCCCTTATACAACAACCTGTCATTGCAGATACTGTAATGCGACGAATCTGCATGACCTGCGCTCAATTTCTGCCACACCTGTCCCAACTCCGGATGAAGAAGAATCTCATCCTGCAAATCATGAAACTGCAGTACATTTGGTATTGATAATTCACACAATTTCTTGGACAACCCATCAGCAACCTTGTTCTCTCTTCCGGGTTTATACACTATGTCAAAATTAAATCCCATCAACTTAGTTAACCAACGCTGATACTCCACATTGATCTCCTTTTGTTCAAGTAAAAATTTTAAGCTTTTTTGGTCCGTATAAACCTGGAACAATGAACATATCTTCGAAATTATGGAGCACCAACACGGGAGCGGAAACCATTGCAGTCTTAAGCTATCGGAAAGCCTGTTCCACAGCTTCATTCCAGCCGAATGCATCCTTTTTTAACAACTCAGTCAGTGGTTTAGCAATAATCCCATAATGTCTTACGAACCTTCTGTAGTATCCCGTCAACCCCAAGAATCCTCGAAGCTCCTTTACCGATTTTGGTGTTTCCCAAGTCCTCATTGCCTCTGTTTTTCTAGGATCAGTACACACCCCCTCCTTCGATATTAGATGTCCGAGATACTCCACGGTTGTAGTTCCGAAACTACACTTCTTCCTATTAGCATACAACTTGTGGTGTTGGAGAACTTGTAACACTTGCTCAAGATGTCTGCAATGCTCCATTAAAGTATTGCTGTATATGAGTATATCATCGAAAAATACCAACACAAACTTACGCAAGAGGGGCCGAAAGATCTGATTCATCAAAGCCTAAAATGTCGCTGGTGCGTTGGTCAATCCAAACGGCATTACCAAGAATTCGTAGTGCCCATCGTGCGTACGGAAAGCAGTTTTAGACACATCCTCCTTCTTCATGAGAATCTGATGGTATCCCGCTCGTAAATCCAGCTTCGTAAACCATGTTGCTCCAAACAATTCATCCAGCAACTGGTCGATCATGGGTATCGGAAATTTGTCCGGCACGGTGACACGATTGAGAGCCTGGTAATCGACATAAAATCGCTAACTTCCATCCTTCTTTCGGACCAATAGCACGGGGCTTGAAAAGGGACTTTGACTTGGCTGGATGATTCCTGCGGCTAACATCTCCTTGACTAATTTCTCGATCTCTTCTTTGTGAGCGTGTGGGTAGCGATATGGTCTAACGCTGATTGGACCAGCCCCTGCTTGTAGACTGATCCGATGCTCATGCCCTCTAATGGGCGGCAACCCCACTGGTTCCGCAAACACGTCTTCATAGTGCTTCAAAAGTTTGCTAATCTCTTCGGGTTCCGCCTGTATCTTCGGGTTTTCAGCAGTGATGTTCCTCAATTCAACCCAATATCCCTGCACATCATGTTGGACAGATTTAATTAGGCTTTTAAAAGATATTAACGTATGGTTGAGAGTGGGATCTCCCTTTAACTCGACGTCCACTCCCGAGAGATGGTATGACATCTCCAATTTGTTAAAGTCCATTTGAATCTGCCCCAACGTTTGCAGCCATTGAACCCCTAAGATCAAGTCGGCACTGCCTAGTTGTAACGGTAGACAGTCACAAACAATCGTTGCTGCCTGTATATGCACTTGTACTCCGCGACACATTCCCTTGGTTTTTACCGTCACCCCCGTTCCCAACGATACTCCATAACATTTCGTATCCTCCGGAACCAGTCCCAAACTTTCTACCACAATTTCAGCAATGAAATTGTGTGTTGCGCCCGTATCAATCATAACCACCACCTCCTGGTCTTTAATTTTCCCTCTCAATTTCAACGTGGTCGGAGTAGACAAACCAGCCACTGAATTCATCGATAATTCAACCAATTCTGTTACCACCTCCGTATTTTCCTCAATATCTTCTTCCCATTCATCTGTAGCTTCGTGAAATTCTTCATCTGCCATCGCAATCAATACTTGTAATTCCCGTTGTTTACACTGATGGTTGTACGAATAACATTCATCGCACCGAAAGCATAAACCCTTCCTTCTTCTTTCATCTACTTCAGCATCTGTCAAACGTCGAAAGTTATTGCGTCGAAAATTACCTCGGTTATCAGGAGGTTTTTCGCGGGTTGCTTGCCCCGCCATATTAGTCTTAGTACCGGTAATACCCCCACAGATTGTCCTGAAGCCAGAATTTGGGTTTGATTGTTGTTTCCTAGCCCTTTCGCAACGGAATAGGAGCCGCGACGGCCGAAGTTCAGCGACTTCGGCTCTACTTCCGCCGAAACAAAATCACCCAAATCCACCTCACAATCCTCTAAACGCAGAGCAGTGTCAATAATCTCTTGCAACCCTTGCGGATTCAACACTCGAACCATTTTCCGCAAAGCGGGACACAATCCATTCATGAATGCGCTGATCAACACACTGTCTGGTAGGGAAGTGATCTGGGAAACCAGATATTCAAATTCAACCAAATATTCATAGATTGAGGATGTCTGTTTGAGCAAAAACAACCGATCGCTAGCTGACCCAATTTTGAATCCTCCAAACCTGTTATAAACGCTCGATTTGAAGTCATCCCAGTCCAGAAACTCCTTCCTTGTCCGCTGCCAGTTGAACCATCGCAACGCCAATCCTTCGAGGTTCACCGTGGCTATCACCAACTTCTCCTCCTCACTGTAATTTTCGACGTCAAAATAGCGCTCTGCCCTTGCAATCCAGTTGAGGATGTCTGTACCGTCGAAGACGGGCATCTCCAGCTTCTTGCAGTTGGCGTCTGGGTTCAGCCATGCCCGATTTCCCACCTCCGCCGCTGGATCGACTCCCTTCTGCGCACCCAGCCGTGGCACCGTATCATCACCTCTCTGCGTAATCGTCTCCATGTTGTGTGCTAACTGAGATGTGTCTGGGTTTGATGTCGTCGAAGTGTCGTCGATTTCTGGGGATTTTTGCTGCGATTTAACCAACCGCATCAAATCCAGCATAGCCTTCTGTAGGGAGTCCATTTTCTCCTTCATGGAACCCATCTCCTGGGTTTGAGCCTCCATGTATTCCTGTTGTGATGCCAATCGATCATTTATGGCATCCACTGTCTCTCCCCACTAAGTATTACTTATGGTCATATTTTTTTTCTCTTTGTTTTTGGTGGTTTTGAATCGTTTGTGCTCTGATACCAATTTGGTAGAATTTTCAGTAGCAATTTGGTAGAATTTCAGTAGCTCTTGGTTGTGATTTGTAGAAGAACTGCCGATTTGTATTGATACTAAGAAATAAAAGACAATTTAGAGGCCTTTGATTCTGGTGTGTGCCCCTCCACACCCCCTTGCACCAAGATGATGCTACAGATTGCATAAAGAAAATTCCCCCCCAAACCCCTCTATTTATATTCAGTCATACAGTGAAACAAACTCCCCTGCAGCTGAATCACAGACCCTGCAAAAATAACAAACTAAAGCAAATATAAAAGAATTACAAACTGACTCAATTATCTAAAATTCATGCCGTTTTTACTCGCTGAAAACTGTAGGTCGTCCACTGTTTTTCTGCACTAAACTCATGCCTGCAGTCCTTGTTTCTTCCTAGTTCTTGGCTGTTCCTTCCTTCTTCCTCTGTTTCTTCCTTACATAAACCGAGAGAGGTTTATCAAAACCATCTGAAAGATTACTTCATGCACAACAAGCCAGTCATGGGAAACTCAACGTCATTGCTGATTGTTTTTACCGATCAAAGGTTAATGAGTTGGTGAAAGAGGCTGACGCTTTGAACAAACAGATGGATGCTTTCATTGCTTTCAAGATCAAAGTTGAAAAACCTTCATCTTCTTGTACTTTTACAGAATCTGTATCAGTTGATATGAATGCCTTAGCTTCGTCAAGGGAACACAGTAAGTTTCTGATTAAACACAGAGATTTGATGAAAGTTGATCACATGGACTCGAAGTATTCATTTTGAGAAATAGGAAGGACATTAGCTGATGAAATGGGTATGAAAGTGGAAGATATTATAACCCTCAAGAACGCAATAATGATAATGAAAACAGGAACGTACCTTCCCCGGACGAGAATATCACGGCTGATCAGATATCTAAGGAGTCTAAGCATGCAAGGCCAACACCACTGGATGTTTTAGGTCATATCACACTGAGCAATACACTGGAAACTCCTCGGTCCACCATTA
>CM071869.1:1114006-1162062 GCA_036759665.1 Gynandropsis gynandra
GACCCCTGCGACCCTTGTCCCTCTGCAACCCTTGTTCCTCTGCGACCCTTGGACCCCTGCGACCCTTGTCCCTCTTCGACCTTGTTCCTCTACGACCCTTGGATCCCTGCGACCCTTGTCCCTTTGCAACCATTATTCCTCTACGACCCTTGGACCCCTGTGATCCTTTTCCCTCTGTGACCCTTGGACCCCTGCGATACTTATTTATTATTTACAAATTATTTACAAATAATATGAATAAAATTTTGAAAATACATCTCAAATCAAAATATGTTGGACCCGCCCTTGTGACCCTTGTCCCTCTGCGACCCTTGTTCCTCTGCGACCCTTGGACCCCTGCGACCCTTGTCCTTCTGCGACCCTTGGACCCCTGCGATACTAATTTATTATTTACAAATTATTTACAAATAATATGAATAAAATTTTGAAAATACAGCTCAAATCAAAATATGTTGGACCCGTGTGACCCTTCCGACCATTGCGACCCTCCCGACCATTTTGACCCTTTCGACTAGTCTTTTCAATGTCAGACTATTGCTTTTTCCAGGTTCTAGCTATGATTTTTATTTTACCAATGCCACATTGAAGACCTATATTAAAGGTTCTTTAATGTGGTTAATACATGCACCTTGGTCATTCTTTGTATTTATTGTCTTTCTGTATTTTAGGAGTCCATTTATTTTTCGTTATATATAGAGGAAAAACCGCCGAAAAGCTACAACAAGCACCAAATCATCTCTTGTTTCGAGTCTTTCATTCTCTCAAAAGGGCGATTTCTAACATCTAACCCTAAATTCTCTGAAAAATCCTTGTTACCTTTGTGACCGTTAAGGTCACATGGTCGACCCAGGGTATCGTGCTATCTATTTGTTACTCAATGTCTTGGTAATCGTCGGACTCAGTCTGTATGCAGATACACACAAGTACTTACAACTTGGATGGAGGACTTTGTGATGTATCTGCACTACATAAGGTCCTGGTAATCGGCGGACTCAGACATCAAGCTTGCGACCCCATAAGACCCTTGTACGACTCATGCGACCCTATATGATCACATATGACCCATGGACGACTCATGCGACCAAATATGACCCTTGGACGACTCATGCGACCCTATAAGACCCTTGTACGACTCATGCGACCCTATATGATCACATATGACCCATGGGTGACTCATGCGACCACATATGACCCATTAACGATTCATGCGACCAAACATTACCCATGGACGACTCATGCGACCAAACATGACCCATGGACGTCTCATGTGCCCAACATAATACCCTTGTACGACTCATGCGACCCAATATGATCACATATGACCCATGGACGACTCATGCGACCACGTATGACCCATGGACGACTCATGCGACCAAACATTACCCATGGACGACTCGTGCGACCAAATATGACCCTTGGACGACTCATGCGACCCAATATGATCACATATGACCCATGGACGACTCATGCGACCAAACATTACCCATGGACGTCTTATGCGACCACATAAGACCCTTGTACGACTCATGCGACCCTTTGTACAATAATAGTAAATCCACAAAAACATCGATACTAACAATAATACATTCTATTGAGTAATAGTAAAAAAACCAACCAAAAACAAACATGAATTTTGTTGTTCAAATGAAGTTCAACCAAATACAAAAACCGATCAAATACAACGGAATTCAATCTATGAAGATTATAGGGGCAAGGAGTAGACAAGGTACATCATCGACACCGGTGTCCAGTTCGACTCTGAGGGTACAACCGACGTTAAAGCCATTATCTTGACAAAACTTTGTCCAACCCCTGGTGATACTAGCGCCATTGCGTTTCACGGGCCTTAGATATGCCTCCCAAACGTCTGTGTAATTGGTTATCAGATCAACCTTACTTCGTCTACCGCAAAGTCCATTCGACCTCGCAAACTGTATCGGAAGTGTCTGCGATAACCGAATAAATTTACAACAACGTCAAACTAATGCATATACGACCAGATTTGATGAATCGAATAAATCGGTTTGAGTTCACTTACCACTGCATGTACGACCAGATTTGAACGCGTGACTGGTACCGTGAAAATCCTCTCTTCAGAAGATGACCCTGACATCGAATCATCGTCACCAATCGTTTGCATTTTCGGCAATATGATGATGATGATGAGAGTTAGAGAGAGAGTGTCGTTAGTAGAAAAAAGGAAACGACTAGAATACGAATCGCCGTAAGATGGAATTCGAAAAGTTTTTTCAAATTTTGGTGAAAAGTTCGGCAGGAATTCTGTTGGAAATGAATTAATTCCAAATGAGGGTCGCATGGGTCGCATGGTCGCATGTATTGATGAATAGATGCGAACTCGACGAATTTACGGGTTTAAGATGATAAAATGAAAAAAACCAATCCAACAATACATTTACAACGTCAAATTAAATAATTCCAAATGAGGGTCGCATGGGTCGCATGGATCGCATGGTCGCATGTATTGATGAATAGATGCGAACTCGGCGAATTTACGGGTTTAAGATGATAAAATGACAAAAACCAATCAAAACAATACATTTACAAAGATTCTAAATCAAACAATACATTTACAAATATTCTAAATCAAAACAATACATTTACAAATATTCTAAATCAAAACAATACATTTACAAATATTCTAAATCAAAACAATACATTTACAAATATTCTAAATCAAAACAATACATTTACAAATATTCTAAATCAAAACAATACATTTACAAATATTCTAAATCAAAACAATACATTTACAAATATTCTAAATCAAAACAATACATTTACAAATATTCTAAATCAAAACAATACATTTACAAAGGTCGCTTGGTCGCATATATGCCAAATTAGGGTCGCATATATTTGGTCTTCCATGTATTTGGTCTTCCAGTGAACATTTGAAGAGTGACCCAACACCGTCACCTAACTCACCCCCGCAACTCGTCAGTGACTGCATAGAGCCTGAGTTCGCCGATTACCAAGACCTTGAGTAACACATAGACAGCACGATGCCCTGCTTCGACAATGGTGACTGCGCCACTTAGGTCACAAAGGTAAAAATGATTTTGCATAGAAAGATGGGTTAGATACGCATACTAAGAGAAGAGACGTTGATGTTATATACATGGGTCGGAAGGGTCACATGGGTCGGCAGACAGGAGTCTGACAGCAAAAGGACAAGTCACATGGGTCGGAAGAAAAGATTCTGACTGCAAAACGACAAGTCCATGGGTAGGAAGGTCACATGGGTCGGAAGGGTCACATTGGTGGCAAAACAGGAGTCTGACAGCAACACGACAAGTCGCATGAGTCGAACAAGGGTATTATGTGGTCGCATGAGTCGTCCATGGGTTACAAAGGTCACAAAAGTTACATCGCATAACGAGTCATACTGGGTCATAATCTTACGAACAATAGATGCAAAATAAGACATTTTCAACGTTTAAATATTGATTACATAAGGTCTCAAAGGTTACAAAGGTCAGAAAGAGGTTTAAGAAGAAGAACATGAAGATGAAGAATAAAAAAAAGCCAGAAAGAAGAGGAACAAGAAGAATATTGATTTCTTCTTCCTCATCAACCCACAGTTTATTCGGGTTTTGTCATACTCCTCCTTCACAAGCTTCACGAAATGCTCCGTTGTTACGATTACCAAGACCTGGGTCGACCATGTGACCTTCGTGACGAAACAAGAGATGATTTGGTGCTACAAATTGTTGTAGCTTTTCGGTTTTTCCTCCTCTATTTATAAACTCATATTCAACGAAAAATAAATGGACTCCGTTTAACCAAAGTGCATGCATTGACCACATTATAGAACCTTTTAATATAGGTCTTGAATGAATGAATGTATTGACCACATTAAAAAGCTTTGATATTCGAGTCAATTATTTTTAAATAACTTGATAAATTATTATTTTCAAAATTTTATTCATATTATTTGTAAATAATGGGTCGCATGGATCGCAAGGGTCGCAAGGGTCGCATGGATCGAAAGGGTCGCAAGGGTCGTATGAGGCTCTGTGACCCTTGTAAACAACATTAGAAAAAAGAAAACAATGTACCAAATATTAGAAAAAAAACAATGTACCAAATGTTCACATCTAGCAGTAAAAAAAAACAATGTACCAAACATCAAGTTAGTCTTCGGGTTCAATGGTACGTTCTCCATTACTATATATATCAGCCGTCATCTTCTCACGCATGGAAGTAACCTTGTCGTCGCAAATAAAACGAAACAGATTCCTATCATTTAATAACGAGGCTTCTACGAATTTGTAGGAGAAAACACCACAGTCATTCCCGCTTTGGTTCTGTGGCAGACCTTCATAATACACATACCTCCATTCATCTTCTCCAGAAGCCAAAGAAGGAAACCCTCCGAGAATGAGCATCTTGGGGACAGCTTTTCTTATCTTCTCAATCACCGGATCGATATGCGTTTCCTTAAGCTTCATATGGCAATCGTATACCGTGATGCATCGGGTTTTGAAATCCGCTTTGATGGCTACCCAATGATATCCTACCCATCGATTTTGTCCGTTGGAATGTTTAGAACCGAGACAAAACCTTCATAATCACTAATTGGTGCCTTGGCGTTCAAAAACTCACTAAGCTTTTCCGGAAAAGTTTCCATATCCTCGTACATCCACATAGAGAGCGTCTGCATGAAAGCAACAGGACAAACGTAATAATTCTGATTCGCGCTGAGATCCAATGCCAAGCAAGAAGACAGCTCCATCAACGCCTCATCCAATTGCTACAAAAAAAATTAACACACAGGAATACATATGACACAAAACTCTGTCAGACTAAGGGTTTAAAAAAACTTCTCA
Organism: Gynandropsis gynandra; assembly: GCA_036759665.1. Taxonomy (NCBI): domain Eukaryota; kingdom Viridiplantae; phylum Streptophyta; class Magnoliopsida; order Brassicales; family Cleomaceae; genus Gynandropsis; species Gynandropsis gynandra. The sequence goes on from CM071869.1 coordinate 1,118,857, forward strand.
TCCAATTGCTGCAAAAAAAAATTAACACACAGGAATACATATGACACAAAACTCTATGAAACTAAGGGTTTAAACAAACTTACTTCATCTTCAAGACATGCGTTGGCCTTTAATATAATCTCCCAAAACTTTGGTCCCGGGGAATATCTAGCTCAGATCTCCACCACCGCTCATGTCGAGGTGCCTTCAGGAACCAATATAGATTAGTCAACTTTTCACCGCTAGCCTCAATGAACATAGGAAATCAGCTTATCAAGTCCTTTATTAATCCCCTGGGATTCCACACAAACTCCTTTTCCTCTTCAGGTTCTTAAACCACCTTTTTTCGGGTTCTTGAACAACCTTCTTTTCGGGTTCTTGGACTCCACCAGCATCTTTCTTTCGCCCTCTCCCTCGCATTGTTCTTGCTCTTTTTGCCGGCAGAGGTTCAACAATGCGACCCATGCGACCTATTCTCCCCATGCGACCAATGCGACCCAAGCGACCTACGACTCTAACGACCCTACGGCTTATGCGACCCTAAGACTTATATGTCTCGATGGAAATTGACACGCAAATGACCTTTTCACTAAATATTACTTACTTGGTGTAACTCCATCAGGAGCAAGGTTTCTTGACACTAGATTTGGACATCGAAGGAATTCAAAAGCAAAATCATCAACAGTGTCGGAAGTAGCCTTTGATTTTGGATTATGCACATGAATCCCGACATCCCTTAGAAGGTCTCTTACGGCGTTGATGATTCTCTTCTCCGACTTCCTTATTTCCCCTATTAATTTCTTCTCCAGTGTCAGAGGGACTGCAACATCAGCATCGGCATCAGAATCAGCATCAGCATCACTCACGCACTCATTCCTCTTAGTCCCTTTTTCCTTCTCCTTTTTTTGATCACCAAGAGCTGCTTTCGTGTTAGCAGTTCTTGCTCACGGATATCCTCCAAACAAATACCCTTCGGATTTCTACGAAGATGTTTCATCTATATCTAAACATCGGGATCGTCGCATCCCTCGTAATCCTCCAGACCAGAAAGTAAAGCTTACTCTTCGTGTTCAGCACGAAGAATACTTAGAATATCCTGAAAAACAAAACATAACCATTATTACCCTCTGTGACCCTTGTTTCCCTTGTGAACCTTGTGTAATTGTTACCTTAGAATCTCCAATCTGCCTTATCACATCTACATACTTCGGGTTAAAATTGAAAACATAACCATTATTACCCTCTGTGACCCTTGTTTCCCTTGTGAACCTTGTGTAATTGTTAAAATCTACATACTTCGGGTTAAAATTGGATTGAACCATCTTCTTGTACATTCTTGGGCACGATCGATGCGCATCCACAACCTCAACATACCATCCATTTCCGCCCAAACTAAGGATGGTTTCAAATGGAAGTAACTGAAACATTAAAACAAAATGATAAGAATGCAAAAAGTACGAAAACATTCAAGTTATTCGAATAATATATACAACTTACCATTAGTGGGATCATGAAACCGCCACAATACCATTTTGGTTTCGGTGATTCCCCGCTAACGTGCTTGCGGCAAGTATCCACAATCATCTCGAATGTGTAACGACCCCATGGAAAGCCTTCACAAAATTCCAAGTCATCAACCATGTCAATGAGATCATGGCTGATAGGGTTTTCTACTGAGGGCTTGTGAGCCATAACTTGCGCCAACAACATCAAAGTTGCGAACCTCTTACGGTCGTCGGAATTCTTCGCCTTCACAAGCTTTTCACTGACTTGTTCGGGGGTCACCTTTCCACGGCCGAAATTCTTCAGCCTGAATGTGACACCCATCATGGACTCCCATCCTATGAGATATGGTCCGCATTTCAGTCCGGAAATTAGTGTGTGCTCCACTATAGAGTACCGGATGGGATTGCCGTTTATGACGAACCACAACTCTGTATTGTCCCGTATAATCACGGAGTGATTTAGTAGTACAGACATTTGAACCTTCGTCAATGTGGAGTCACATTGTAAGTGGAATAAATGCCTAAATTGTGACTCATTCTCGAAGTAATGCAACTCCTGTTCATTTAAGATTCCTCTCAGCATCCTTATTGTCTCGTGAGGATAACACTTCGTGGTGATCTTTGGAATTCTGTCCATGTGCTTGAATTCATACACAAATCTCGACTTTGGCACCACTTGCAAAATGACCAATTACGAATACATTATACTTCTACCGACTTAAACGACCCATGTGACTCAACCGACCCGTGTGACTCAACCGACTTGTGCGACCCATGCGGCTCAGCCGACCCGTGCGACCAATGCGACTCAAACGACCCTCAGACACTCCGCGACACTCAACCGACCCACGCCCCTCAAACGACCATTGCGACCTAACCGACTCACTGACACTGACACTCACCCATTTCAAATCAATAAACTGAGTCGAAGATGGTCATGAAACTACTGACCCTTGCTACTCAACCGACTCACGGAGTCGAAGATGTTCATGCAACTCCTGCGACCCTTGCGACCTAACCGACTCACTGACACTGACACTCACCCATTTCAAATCAATAAACCATTTTGTGACTCGAAAGCTTGCAAAACCCTAGAAATCGAACTACTTACACTTATTGACGCCATTGAAGATTGACTCGTGCTCTCTTCGCCAGTGATGCTGCTGATTCTAGCCATTTTCCTTCTCGCCAACTTCAAATCGATCCCTCTCAAGTTTGACATCACTTATTTCTTTCTTGCTATACACTTTTAAACAGGTTTCACGACGAAAAACTCTTCGGCTTTCTCGTTTTCGATTTCCATTTTTCCACGTTCGAACATTAAGGGTAAATTTGTCTTTTCTTCAGTTTTTTTTTTCGAATTTAATAATTATTTTGAGGAAAGGTATTTTTGAAATGGTTTAACCCTGTATTTCTGATATTCCGCCCATTCGATATGGTGATATTAAAATATATATTATAAAATTAGATTTGTTGACTAGATCACTATATCACTCATACTAAAAGTGATACCAACATATCACTTTTATATTTTTAATATTTTTAATGATGTCAAAATTTCTCAATAAATCTTTGTTGGATTAGGAAAAATACGTTTACAAATTAAACTTTTCATCCATTGAACTACTATTGAAGTCTATCGTAGTTGCATCTTATATTAAAAACATTAATTCGGGCAAGTAAAATCTTTAACTAATCACAATTTAAACCGTAAAAAAAACCTAATAAATAGGATTAATTGCGATATTTTGAGGTAAACGAACATATATATATATATATCAATGTTTAAGAAAACGCTAGACGTTAGGCGGGCGAACACTCAGCGCCTAGCGCCTAGAGCGCCTAGGCCTAGGCGGAAATGTATATGTATATGTTATATATAATATATTGCTGTAATATAGAACATGTAGCAACAAAGGAACAACCATTTTAGGATCCATGACACCAGTAGCAGCCAAAGTATCAACAGCATCAATTTCAAGGGATGGATGCATCACCAGTACACAAGCAATAGCACCAAGTAATACGGGTATCTCTTGTGACAGAGAAAAAGATACCAGAGATTTTCTTCTATCCAAAACCCATTTAGCATGTTCCCAGAGTAATGAAACCCAAGATCTTGGCTGATGAAAAGTTTCTTCCTTTTCATTTCTTCTACTTGAAGCCAGCCTTAGGAAGGAGGAAGATGGTAGATAATAATTCTAGTAAAAAAGCATTATAAAACTCATCAGCAAGCTACTCTCGAGGTTTGTATTAAGCTATTTTGTTGTGGTACCAAATCAACGATTCGTATAAAATAAAATAAAATAAAACCTGATCCCAGAGTTGGCACATGAGCCTAAACACAATAGACCCTGTCCTGCTGAGAGGTGGGTCTTCCTCTTGGATGCGGACCTCAAACTTTGATGCTTTTGCCAACTTTAACAAGATGTTTTCAATGATGGAAAGAACCTTACTAGCTGCTCCTTTGACTGATTTGGAAGGAGACGACATGAGTGCGACAATAGGGAACAATAATAAAAGCTCCTCACTTGGATATGCTGCATCTCTGATGAATGCACTTTCTGCAAAGAAAAAGAATCGAAGATTCAGTGTTCCACTTAACACACTTACAGAACAGTTGACATACAAAAAGCAATAGAAAAAAAATACAGAAACCGAAAGACAACTTTGATTTCCATTTCCAACCATGAAGATAGCAACACGTATGAGCATTTAGATTTTTCCTAAATGTCAGGTAGTCATGACAAGATGTACCAAAATGAATGGAACAAAAACTTAATAGCCAAAGACTCAACAATTAAACAATGAAATAGGCAAGTGCATGGAATTTACAAAGGTAGAAACACAGTTGGTACCATTTTGACTTTTCTCTAAGAGAAGGAAATGGATGAGTTTTACAAGAGAGAGTTCTTCATGTTAGCATTGGACTTGGCAAGCATAACAACTAGAGAAAGAACCACCGATGATAATTCAGGTACATACAGCAACCCAAGATCCCTTTGAACAACTAACAAGTGCTTGAGTGGCTCAATAACAGACTCATGTTCAGCCGCTTGAACATGAGGAGCAGCGTACATCGAAAGTACAGTATCTACCAGTTGCACACCCAAAATATGAACCTCTGCTACTTCCTATTAATGAATTACAATGTGCTGTCTACGAACACAAAGCTTAAGTTTAAGATGAAAGACAAGATTCCCTTGATGTTTTGGAACATACCAATCCACTAGAGTCTTCACAATGAAACTGAAATTCCTATCCTCCTGAAGAGTTTCAAGAATTCAGAATTGGGTGTGAACTTCCATTTGATGTATAGTCCACTAAACTCACTGTAAAAGAACCGAAAACAATGGTGAATGGGTATACTTACGTCTAAATTCTTGCTCGGGATATATTTTAGGCAACACATGAACAGCCTAAAAACAGGCAGTACTTCATTGCGTAATGAGCAACAAAGGGAAGCCATTGACGACACCAACTCCCTTAAAAACAAGCATGATGTCGAATCCGTAAATGGTATGCGCAATATCGCAAATTTCACGAATGGCTCCAAAAATTCACACACTCCCACAATTCCGAATCGCCGATTGTGCGTCATAAACGATAACACTTGGTGGAGAAGCTCCGTCTGAACCTCTATTCGGCTTGAAAGAATCTGAATAAACAATACAAAACATCAAATTCATAGTAATTTCAACAAAATTTCCACAACTCCAGAAGTAACCCACGTCATTTTAACTCGTACCCTGACAAACGGATGATTCTCCGACGAATTGAACTCCCATCTGGTCTGTTTTTTTTTAAATTAAACGCGCCTAGACGGCCGCCCAGCGCTTAATCGGCCGTCCAGACCGCCTAGGCGGCGAAAACGCCCAGAATGGCCGATTTGCGAGAAATCGGGGCGGTCGGCCACCGCCCAGCGCCTAGACGCCGCCTAGGCCGATTTCTCGAACAGTGATATATATAACTAATAGGTTTTCCAAAGTAAGCCTTGATCCGCTATGTGTGAGCGTACGCATGTTACCGTGTACGTGCGGTACATACATATATACATACATACTGCAAATGTTTCTATATACATGTTAAAGTACCACCGCTTAGTTCATTGCTGTCGCTCTTGAAATTGCCACTGTCGGTTCCCAGGGAGCGGAGGTTTTTCTTCTTCTTTTACTTAATTCTCAAAAATTGATTTTGAGCCCTATTTCTCTGTATTGCGTTGATTTTGCATTCCTCGATGGATTTTTTTTTTGGGAATTTGGTTTTTGTTGTCGTGTCTCCTTGTGCATGGCGTAGTTCGTTCTGTCGGGTGCTCGTGTTTCCTCATTGTTTTCTATGTTGCTAAGATGAACCCTAGTTTGAATTTCCGAAAGTTCCGATATGCTTTAGGGTTTGGTTGATGGGTTTAATTTTGGTTTTGGGGGTTTCTCTTATGGTCTGGGAATTTGAACCTCGATGGTTTGGTTCGATTATGTAACGTTCGAATTGGAGCTGGTTTCTGTAAAATTGTTGTAATTGGGTTGATGTCTTGACTAGGTTTTGAGGGATAAGGCGAATTGAAAATATGGTGTATGTTGATGATGATGAAGATGACGCAGAGATTGTTCCTCGGACTGTTTCAAATTACCATTTTGAAGACGATGATAAAGAGCCCATGTCGTTTGCGGTTCTTCCAATACAATGGAGCGACAAGGAGAGAGTAGATGGGAATGTAGTGGATGTGTTCTTGCGGGGATCATCTGATAACGGGCTTCAGATTCTGTATAAGCCTGTTAAGGCGTGGAAATTCGATCTGTTGAACTTCAAGCCGGAGATTTCTGCCCTGACAAAGGACAATGTGTGGATTAAACTTCTAAAACCAAGGAAAAGCTTCGAGGGATTGATCAGAACAGTCTTGATAACTTTGCATTCCCTTCATTTCCTTAGGAGGAATCCCGAAGCTTCAGGGAAATCGTTGTGGGAGCATTTATCTAAAGCTTTTTGGTAATGTCTTTGTTATATTTTCAAGGTCTTGTTTTTATTCTCTATGGACATTTTATTTGTTTGTTTTTTTTATTTTTGGGTTGCTAAGGGGTTTGTCGCCATTTGTAGGTCGTACGATGTGAAGCCATCGCAGAATGATTTGGTGGATCACATTGCTTTAATCTCTGAAGCTGTTAAAAGAGATGATTACTTGGCGAGGTCGAAGGTTAGTTGGAAGATTTACCTGGCTCTGCATCATATATGTATTCTGCTGTTCTTCTTATCGTGTTTTATTCCCTGATTTCATAGCAGTTTAAATGGTTTCTTAATCCGTATGTGTCTAGTTCTTACATGCATTTCTTGAGAAGAAGCCTGCCAGAAAGAGAATACCTGAAGAGGTGCGTTTTTATCTGTTTGAGTTCTCTTTTCCTCATTTTTGTTTTCTTTTCTTGTTTGTTCTCTTTTTCTATGGTCTTAGTTTATGCCTTAAGTTTCATTTTTAGGACAATTCAAGAGATGTGGTGTCTAATTTCATAGTTGAAGATGACATGGCTGAAGATGCAGATGAAGATGACATGGATGATGATGACGATGACAACTACTTTGAGTCTGTGTGTGCAATTTGTGACAATGGTGGAGAGCTTTTGTGGTATGTTTCTGTCCTCTGCTGGAACTGAATTTGTATTTATGTTAAATTCTCAGGAAGTTCATAGGGAAATTAGTTAAACACTTTTATGTTGGAATGAAAATTTTACTGAAGTGTCTTAAGTGTTCTGTTTTTTTAGCTCACTCAGCCCTATATATAAGTTTCGGGTTTTGCTTTGTCCAGTTGCGAAGGAAGCTGCCTGAGATCATTTCATGCTACGGAAGAAGATGGTGAAGATTCTATGTGTGAATCTCTTGGCTTGACCAAGAAGGAAGTGAAAGTATGTTATTCATATTAATTTTCTTCCTGGTTTGAAGTGTATCTCTAGTGTTGAGTCTTGTAAGAATTTTCCATCCGTTTGCGGTTTCTTGACGCTTGTGGAAGTCTTTTGCTGTCTTAAGCCGAGCAGATAATTAATTGTTACCATTCTTTCTCCAGGAGATCCAGAACTTCTTTTGCAAGAACTGTGAGTACAAGATACATCAATGTTTTATTTGCAGAAGGCTTGGCTCATCCGATAAATCTACTGGGGCTGAGGTATGATACTGTTGATTATACTTTTTTACTCTGTAGCTGATAATCTTTTCAGATAGTTGTAGCTGTGGAGAATGAGTTGACTAGAAGTGTCTCTGTTTTCAATCTATGCTTAATTTTTAAACTGTTCCTAGGTGTTTCGATGTGTGTCGGCTACCTGTGTCTATTTTTACCATCCTCGTTGCGTTGCAAGATGCCTACATGTGGGAAACGAAGATGAGGCTGAAGTTCTAGAGAAAAGAATCGCTGCAGGAGAGTCATTTACATGCCCGTTGCATAAATGCTGTGTCTGTAAGCAGGGAGAGGTTAAGACTAACCCTGCATTGCAGTTTGCTGTCTGCCGGCGCTGTCCTAAATCATACCACAGAAAATGCCTGCCACGGTAACCTCCAATTAGTAGTCACCCTTATCTGATCTCTATTACGGAAGAACTTTTATTTAAATATGCATAGCGGGTTGCAGGGAAATTGCTTTTGAGGATGATGATGATGAAGATGTAGTTACAAGGGCTTGGGACGGTCTATTGCGGGATCGTGTACTCATATATTGCCTGTAAGATTTTACATTCGATGGATATACTGTAACTGCACTTATCTGGGGATACCTAAATGCTTTTGTGTTTGCCTGTTGCATAGAGAACACGAGATAGATGATTACCTCTGCACACCAGTGAGGGATCATGTTAAATTTCCTTTTACAAAAGAGAAAAAAAGTGCAGCAAAAGAACAGAGAAAGGTGTTGGAGTCCTTTGTGGGAAGAGACAAAATGGTATCTAAGGTGAAGGATTACATACCAAAAGATGCCTCTGAAAGGAAAACTAGTGCAACATTATCCAGAAATTTGATTCCCGCTTCAAGGACGGGTGCATCTACCAAGAAGCTGGGAGTTGTTTCTTCCATATCGGGTACTATGAGGAAAGGAAAGGAAGTTGATCCATCTGAAAAGTCTCTGCTTCTTCAGAAGCGACCCCGGAGAATGGAAGTGAAGGAGGCACGTGAAGGTAGCAGAAAAAGGGATTCACTTGGCATGAAGTTATTTAACTATATGCAAGACACTGAGGCAGAAAAACATGGGAGAGTGACTCCAGTGGATAGCCAGCACAATAAGACTGTCTCGATTGTCACCAAGGACCCTGGCAGTGAACTTCATACATTAGACACTGACTCTGAGAGGAGGTAACCTCATTATGTGTTTGAGATTTTTTTTGTATCCTTAAAATCTGGCTAAGAATTCAACCTGTAGTGTGGACCCCTGAGACCTCTTTTTGCTCTGTCATGTGTCTACTTTTAACTCTCTAGAATCCTGGCACTAATGAAAGAGGCCACTGAATCAATAACTATGGAAGATATTGTAAAGAAGCATGAAGTTCCGTCTACACACACAAGCTCCTTAAAGCATATTGTGGATAAGTCAATTACTCTGGGAAAGGTGGAAGGTGCAGTTGAGGTGGACTACACAGCTGATTCCCCATTCTCTCTCTCTCCTCTGCTTTGGCTAATCTCCGCGATGCTTACTGATCTTTTTTATTGGTATGTGTGGACTGATTGCAGGCTGTTAAAACAGCACTAGCAAAGCTTGTGGAAGGAAATAACATTGAGGATGCAAAAGCAGTTTGTGAGCCCGAGGTTCTGAACCAGATCTTTAAGTGGAAGGTTGTGCGTGTTTGCCTTTACAGACTTGGTCCAAGCTATTTGTTGTGGTTTCTTTACCACTGTTTATGTGTTATAGAGTAGATATAAATTTGTATATCTTTTCAATTTCTCAATTGTTTTTAAATTGTATATATGTTGGGTTTTTTCTGCTCCAGGACAAGCTCAAAGTTTATCTTGCACCTTTTATTTTTGGTCCACGGTATACGTCTTTTGGTCGTCATTTCACTAAGGTGGACAAACTTCAAGAGGTAACTTTATCCTTTCAGAAGCAACAATATATTTTTTAACAATGCCCCTGTTTTTGGTTACTGTTATGTGGTTTCGTCTGGTATCCTGTTAGATGCAATAGGGCTTCTGTTGGTTTACGATAACTCCGAAATATCTTTCTTTCATGAAGAAAGGATACCTTATACGTAGGTTCTTAATGTCATTTTAATTGGAAATTGGACAAAGTTTACTAGTAACCTGTTAATGCCAGGGAATCCTTATGCTGAAATTTCACTCAATGTCTAGTGCAGTTAATTGGTCAGACTGTTCCATTTCTTCGTAGACTGTCACTTCTCATCTTATTTTCGTCATGGAATTGAATTGATATAACTCTTTTCTAGTGCTTGTTGACTTACAAGATGTTAATCTGCTGATGCAGATTGTTGATCGGCTACATTTGTATGCACAAGATGGTGATATGGTGGGTTCTGCTTACTGATTTATGGTTTATGTCATGTTTCTTTGTCTGTGTTTTCTTTACATATGTTTCTCACATATATGCCGAAATATGGTGTTTTGAAGGTAATAAAGTGATTTGCTTTTGACTAATGCATATGTCAATGGGCAGTACTTATTTCCTTATGTAAGAATACAAACACACGAAATGCAGGAGTAATCATGGGAATGCACTGGGCTTTGCATGATGACTTTGTTGAGCATCATATTCGAGTTATAAACAATTCCAACACTGCAACTTAAAATATTTTTCACTTAGAATACAAAGTGTTGGAAAGCATTATAATCCAAACATTCGATTTGATTTTCTTAAAGTGCTTGAATTGTTAGTTCTTTGAAGTTTAGGGTTTGAATTGTATTTTTCCCCAAATCTTGTATCTTCTTTTTTAATGGCTGCCAAATGTTACTTGTATTATCCTTACATAGTTCATCATATTTTGTTTGATAATGCTGGGTTGCTTGTCATTTCTTAAAATAGATTGTCGACTTCTGTTGTGGCGCTAATGACTTCAGCTGGCTGATGAAAGGGAAACTTGAAGAAACAGGAAAGAAGTGTTTGTATAAAAATTATGACCTCATACAAGCCAAGGTAATGACTTGTGAACCTGCTATCTTCATCACCAAGGCTCAGAAGCTATCTTTTGCTAGATAACGCATTGCCCTTTTCATCGATGAATTTATTTTTGGATCATGAGTTAACTTTTACCTTATGGTTTTAGAATGATTTCAATTTTGAGATGAGAGATTGGATGACTGTCAGAAAAGAGGAGTTGCCGCCAGGTTCAAGGCTGGTAAGATAAGAATTTTTCCATTAACCTGAGACTTTGTCCAAACATGAATTTTCTCGAGTACTTATACGAGGGTATGAATATCTCTAATATTTGTACTTTATGGCAGATTATGGGGCTAAATCCTCCATTTGGCGTGAAAGCTTCATTGGCAAACAAGTTTATTAATAAGGCTCTTGAGTTTCAGCCTAAGCTTCTCATACTTATCGTTCCAGTAGAGACTCAAAGGTAGCAATATTCATCTCTTCTAGAAGCCTAAACACCACATTCTGCTATTTCTCTCTATATATTTATCTCCTGCTTAAGCATTGTTTCTTCTCACCAGGTTAGACAAAAAGAAGTCACCTTATGTGCTTGTATGGGAGGATAAGCAGTTTCTATCCGGAAAGGTACACTTGTAACATTATTTGTGTTCCCCTTCTGCGCTTATTCCCTAAGAATTTGTTTGTTTACTGAGGTCCATTAGTAATTTGTTTCTTGTTTCTTTTTCAGTCGTTTTACCTGCCTGGATCTGTTGATGATGAAGATAAACAGCTGGACGACTGGAATCTTATTTCACCGCCACTTTCTCTCTGGAGTCGTTCTGATTGGGCAGCCAAACACTTGGAAATAGCTCAACAGCATGGCCACCTATCTAAGGATATGAGGAAGTTGGAGTTAGATAACGATGATCATGGAGCAACTGTGTTTCCCTATCCTGTTGGAGAGTCTAACTATGTATGTGATGGCACTTCTTTACCGGGGAATAGTGCTGTTGAAAGTTATGGTAACAACGGTGGGCTGATAGACAATGATGTTGTCCCTATGGTACTAGATCAACCCGAGGTAGCTGATGAAGTTCTTCCTGAAAAGGGTGATAATGACCTTCTAATTCCTGAGAAAGCTGAAGCCCAAGGGACTAAGGCTTGTGGGAATCAGCAACGATCGATGAAATTGAAGAAGAACAAGGAAAAAGGGAAAGGCGAAAAATTCAGAAGAATGCACGGGAAGCCAATTGATTCTGGTAACGTACCGAGAAAGAGTAATAACAAGGAAGAGAAACTGGGGGAGTCAAATAGAGGAGGTCAGAGCATGGGGGCAAGAATGCCTGAAAGGACATCTATTTGGCAGAGTTCTTTAAGATCTTCTGTAGATGATATATATCATTTATGCCCATCACCTTCCAATGCGACAGGTCAAATATCCCGTGAACCCGTGGAAGCATTTCATGGTGGTATAAGAAATAGAAGTAACATGGGAGAGGATGCTAGAGATATAAATAGGGAAGTGAAGAACATAACTGAAAGGACATTGAATAGGCAGGTTTCTTCACGATCTTCTAGAGATGATAAACATGGTGTATCTTCCCCTTCGTCTTCTAATGTGATAGCTCTGAGCTCCCTTATTCCTCCTGAAATATCTGGTCGTGAAATAATTCGAAGCAGAAGCAACATGGGAGAGGATGTTAGAGAAATAGATGGGGAAACACAGATCAGTAGAGGAATGTCTGAAAGAACATGGAATAGGCAGAGTTCTGTAACATCTTTTAGATCACCCTCGAATGTGTATGAAGCATCTTATGATAGAAGCATGTCTGATTTGCATGATGTTGTTGGTCGAAGATTTGGTTATGGTGAAACTAGCGGAGGCCTGGATGATGTTTACATGTCAGAGCGTTTCCGTTCTGATCCATGTATGGTGGATGTCCGCAGCGAGATGATTGATCGCAATTTATACAATGAAACCGGAGGAGGAATTGATTCAAGGGATCAAATCCGTCGATATGGGCAAACTCCTGATTTTTCTGTCTCTAGAGATTATATGCCGCGGCACAGTGGTTATTTGGAACCCGACTTAGTATCTGCTCCATTTGGCGGTTTAGTTTCAGCTCCTGGATTACCCTCGCGTAGTAGGATCAACAACACACCTCAATTGACTGAATGGGATTACCAAAGGACAAACTCTTTGCTACCTCAGTTACCTCCACAGCTTGATAGAACCACTTTCTTTGATCCGCCTGAACCACCTCCAGGTTCACATGGTGACTATCGTGTTGATCTCATGGGCTTCACCCCGAGCCCTCGTCATCCTTTCCCCTTCGGACCCTCTGGTGGTTGGCTTAACGACTAAATCAGCTTTCTTTGGCGGTTGGCTTAATGACTAAGTGAGCTTTCTTTGGCGGTTGGCTTAATGACTAAATGAGCTTTCTTTTCCTTTTTTTCACAGCATTAGCTTATATTTTAAGGGGACGCAGTACTAATAAGATAGATTGATGTGGAAAGCTGGTGTGCATCCGCTGTTGAAGTATAATTAGAATAATAATAATAACAATAATAAAATGCTTAGGAATTGACGGAGTAAACATAATTATTTCTTTATATTATTTTTTTGTGTGTGGTTATATCATGATGACAGGGTTGACATCATGGTTTCTCAGTGTTGCAGAATCAGATCCAAGAGATGGAAGGAGAAATCGAGAACTTAGTCAAGGTATGGATTTCAACCCTAATCTCCATATCCTATTGTTATTACATTTCATCAAGAATCCCTAAGGGTGTTCTTCGTTTTCTCTCTGTTCTTCCTCTCTGTGCCCTCTTCCTTGTCTTTCCTCTCTTCCTCTCTTCTATACACTTCTGCAGTATTACTGCCTTTTTCCTCACTTGGCTCGCAAACTTCAAGCTTCTTCTTTTCGCCTTTGATCAAGGCCCTTTGTCCTCACCACTCCCAAATCTCTCCCGTTTCATCTGTTTCACTTGCCTCCCGGTCAAAGCCAAACCAAACCCTTCTTCTCTTGAAACTCATGATCCCCCCAATGGAATCCCCGATTCGAAGAAATCCATGCCTAAGTGGGTTTTGGCTGTTAAAGTTGTCATCTTTGGCATATTGTTACATGTATATGATCACACCGGCAATTTGCCTCGGGTCATGGTCTTGGCTCTCTATTGCCTCCATACTTACTTAGAAGTGGAACTTGTCTTAGTGTTCGTTGGAGCAACCGTATCTATATTTCTTGGGTGTGACATGGAACCAGTGTTTAATGAACCTTACTTATCCACCTCTCTCCAAGACTTTTGGAGCCGGAGATGGAATCTCATGGTCCCTGCCATTCTACGACCCACCATCCACGTCCCGGTTCAACGTACGTTTGCCGGCTTACTTGGTCCTGAACAGGCCGCGTTGCTAGGGGTCGTGGCTTCGTTCCTTGTCTCTGGTCTTATGCATGAACTCCTATACTTTTACATGATCCGTTTGCCACCCACTTGGGAGGTCACATGGTTCTTTCTTTTACATGGGTTTTGCACCGCCGTTGAGATAGCCGTAAAGAAAAGGGTGGTGCGGTGGCGGTTGCACCGAGCTGTGTCGGGTCTGATCACTCTGGGGTTCGTCAGCCTGACCGGTGTTTGGTTGTTTTTCGGTCAGATCCTGAGAAATGGAGTGCACGAAAGGGTCATAAGTGAATTGTTATTGACCGTTGATCTTTTTAAGCGAGTTGATCTTTTTAAGCGAATGGCTATGAAATGACGTCATGGTGCCGGTGAAATATATAAAAAAATATCAATCTGTCATCACATTTTGTCATTACATAATTACAGTCTACCGTTACCGTAAATCGAAATCTGTAAACGCATCATGACGTGGCATCGTGTCATTGGTCAGCATCATGACGTGTCGTGAATAGAGATCGGACATTGTTAAGGTAAATCGCATGGAGCAAATTGGGTATTGTAATTAGTTGTATTTCATATATTTTATTTCAGTTTGTGTTTTTAGATGTTATTATAGGTGCGGAAATATCCATTAGTTCTTTCTGTAATGCTTTTTGTAGTAATAATCTTTAAATTAGAAACAAAACGTCTTAATCAATTTAATGCCTGAAATTTAATTTCACATCCCTTTAGCCCCGACATAATTTTTAGATGGGGACATCGCTTGATGTAAATAAATTCCAATCTCATGATATATTTCTTTAAATATGGGATTTAGCATTTGTTAATAAAGTTTGAGTTTTTTTCGGAACATTTTAAAAGAAGTTAATTATGTTTGGTGGTTGATATCTAACCTATTTAATATAATATTAAATTTTAGTTATTTTCATTTTAATATTTCGAGAGTTTTTATTAATGAGGTGCACGTTTTTTGGTTAAATCTCAGAGGACGGTATCACAAAATTTATATATATGATTATGTATAATTTCAAACATTTGATTGAGCTTTTAGTTAGAATTAGATTCAAATTTATTTTATTTATATATATATATATATATTAAAATGTAAAATAATACTCCTTAAAGAATGTCATCTTAGATGTTTTATTTTTATATTTCTCTAAAAAATGTAGAAAACCCGTGATATATCTTTATTTAATATATTGAATATCCCTTAAATTTTGATTAATTTGAATTTGTTATTTTTATATTTAATTAGGGAAAAAATTCCAAACGGAGAAATATTAGAAATATCCTCGTAGGGTTAAAAATTTCAAAAGTACCATCGTAAATCTGATGGAAAAAAATTGGAGAAAATACGTAGGTACCTTTATATTTTGTTAGTGAAAATATACAGAAGAAATAAAGACAAATTTGAGAGAAGGGAAACAAATATGAGAGCTATTTCCTTCCATTTTCGAGCGATTTCATTCCATCTTCAAATGATTTCGTTCCATTTTGAACGTTTTCAGCAATTTTTGAGCGATTTACAACAATGTTTTAGCCATTTTCAGTAATTTTCAGCCTTTTCAGTGATTTCGAACACTTTTCAGCGATTTGCGGTGATTTTTAGCAATTTTCGACGATTTATGGTGATTTTGATCGATTTCTGGTGATTTCTGGTGATTCCGACGATTTCTGGCTATTTCCGATGATTTTGTGTCGAACTGGATCGTAGGATCGTAGGGTCATAGGGTCAAACTGGATCACAGGGTCGAATTAGATCGCAATGTCGGACTGGATCACAGGATCATAGAGTCGGACTGAAACGATGGGTCGCAAGGTTGAACTGGATCGTAAAAATATTTTGGAAATATCTATATTTATAAAAGTATTTTTGAAGTTAGATTTTGTTATGTTTTAGCCTTTGAAGATATTTTTGAAGTTGCCATTATGAATCGATATTATTACATTCCAATTCCTTACCAATATCCCTCAAGGAAAATTCCGAATTGGCAAACTTTGTTTTTTATTACAAACTACATAAAAAATATAAAACTACAAAAAAAATCTAAAAACAAAACATGGGCCCTGATTGGGTTGCATCGTTCCTTGCTTGTGGCCTGAATTGCCTGAGTGAGTTCATATTGTATTACTTGACCATGTGAGTGAGTTCATGTGAGGAATCACGTTCTCGAGATATACTTGCAGACCAAGGCTTGTTAGTGGTCAGATTTCATCAATCCAGACTTATCATTGTTTAGTTTATTTCTTTTGTTTTATTATCAGAAAATTCTTGTTTTTTTTTTGTATTTTTCAGTCTCTACAACAATGAAACTGGTTATGATTTTATATACTCTGTCAAAAAAAAAAAATCTACAACTTTCCCACCCATCTTGAATTTGCTTGAGTTATGGAGTAAGTTTTCTAATTGGGTTTTCTCCAATTTGCTAAAGATGTATTATTTTTCCTTTTTTCTTAATTTATTTCGATAATCGTGTATTGGGTCAACTACAAATAACTTGTTCTTGCTATATTCCATCCCTTTCTGGTAAAAGTTTTGACCTTTGTCTGTGTCTGAATCCTGTTTAGCCACAGATTCCGCAAAACCCAGATCTGAGAGATGAATGAAGAACTCAAAAACCTAATCAAGACATGGGTTTCAGCAATAATCTCCATGTCTTACTGTTATTACATATCATCAAGAATCAAAACTGGTGTTCTTCGGCTTCTTTCTCTTCTCCCAATCTGTTCTCTCTTCCTTCTTCTTCCTTTGTCTCTCTCTACCGTTCACTTCTCTGGTTCCATGGCTTTTTTCCTGTCTTGGCTTGCCAATTTTAAACTCATACTCTTCGCATTTGATCAAGGTCCTTTGTACCCACTTCCTCCAAATCTCTTTCGTTTCATTTGCTTCGCTTGTTTCCCCATCAAACCCCAACAAAACCCTAATTCTCATTACATTCCCAAGTGGGTTTTTGCTGTAAAACTTGTGATCCTATGTATATTGTTATATCTGTATGATTACAGAGAATATCTCCCTCGTATTGCCCTCCTGGCTTTGTATTCACTCCATGTTTATCTCGAGCTTGAGCTTCTTCTCGCTCTGGTTAAAGTTTTCGTGAATACCTTTCTCGGCTGCGAAATCCAGCCACAGTCCGATGAACCCTATTTAGCCACATCTCTCCAAGACTTCTGGAGCCGCCGATGGAATCTCATGGTCCCGGCGATTCTCCGGCAGTCCGTACACCATCCTGTCCGGAGAGCCAGCGAGCGTTTGTTGGGTTCCACGTGGGCACCGATCCCGGGGATCTTGGCGTCGTTCACTGTCTCTGGCCTCGTCCACGAGCTGATCTTCTTCTACTTGACCCGTCTTCCGCCGACGTGGGAGGTCACTTCGTTCTTCGCGTTGCATGGTGTCTGCACAGCGGCGGAGGTGGCTGCGAAGAGGACAATGGTGGTGCGGCGGAGGTGGCGACTGAGTACGGCGGAAAAGCGGTTGTTGACGGTGGGGTTTGTGGTGGTGAGCGGTGGTTGGTTGTTCTTCCCTCAGCTGATGAGGAGCGCTATGCTCGAGAAATTGGCCAATGAAGCCTCTTTGTTTATTGATTTCTTCAAACGGAAGCTTTTATTTTCTTCGTGATTTTTTGGAAAAAAATAATTATAATCCATTATCAGTATAATAATAATAATAAATTAATAATTGTTCAATGGATCCAAGTTCCAACACTTGACCAATTTAAAAAATATATCAAATATTTTGGTCAAAATGTTATTTTCTTCCGAAATATTCGATTCGGTTCCTTATTACATTTATATATTCAAGATATTGGAAATAAAATTATTTATATATTCGTGAATTGTATTGCATTTGGTCAATCCTTTTTAAGTATTATTTATCTGATGAAGGAAGGATAGTATAAAATAAAACAATATAATTTGGGAAAACGGTGACAAAAATTCAAAGACTTTTTTTATTGATTTAATTATTAATAAAACACTAAGTTATACATTTATTTTGACAAGAAAACAAAAATTTAAAACAAAATAGCCAAACGCCACCTAAACAAACATAGAAAATAAAAGTTTTAAAAATTTGAAATTCTTTTTCCCAAATTATAAAAATTTCCATGTTTAAAAAAAACAAGAAAATAATAATCATTAATTGATGCAATAATTTGCTGATTTTTTTTCTTATAGTCATATTCAGATTCTAATTAATTGGTAAAGCCCATTGGGCCAAGATGTTAGTCTAATGGATCATAACATCAATACGACGTCGTAAAGCGAGGCGAAGCCAACAAATACAACAGGTCAAGAGTCGCTAGGACAGACGGAGTATTACCATAACTTGGTCGCCACAACATTCGCTTACAATCGACATACCCGCGAGCAAGTGACCCAGATTTCGATTGATTTCTTCGTGCCTCAAGGTAGCTGCTGCTTCAATCCTGTCTTTGTAGCTTCAGATTCTCTTCGAATTGGATCTCAATTTCACGAATTCCCATTTGATTTCATATTTAGGGTTTCCTCTTCCCAATTTGGGGATTTGTCTCCCCAATTGTATTATGATCTTTCATTCTGTTCGTAATTGTTCGAATCGAATTCATTTGAGCTTATCTGATTGGTGGAGTTAATCATTGATCCGGTTTGTCACCTACAAAGTTCTGAACTTGAATTGAGATGTTTAAGTAATATTTTTGTTTGATCGGAGCTTAGGAATGCTCCTTTAGAGCTTTATGCTGGATTATAATCTAATTATCAGCTTGTTACCCTGCCAAGCCCCATTGAAAGAGCTCTTTTTTAATTTATTGGTGTTATTGCTTACAATCTGGTGTTGTTTTGTTAATTTTAATGTATATATTTGTCTATTTTATCCAGAATTTGATCGTAAAGACCTACCGACCCACATTTTGTGCACTTGGGCATGGCCACTGAGGCTTTTGTGAAACCAGTTGTGCCAAATGGTCATGATGGGTATGACGATGATGAAGATGATGAAATGCCCTTGGTTTTCAAGAGGAGCAGTAATGTGGCATCTAACTCAAATCATTCGAAAGCCAATGCCCAGAAGAGCACGGTGGTTCCTTCCTCCAAGGCCTCACCAATGAGATCTCCTTTAACAAGCCCAAATCGATCAACTTCATCTTCCAAAAATTCTATGATGAAACCATCAATGCCATCAAGTTCATCTGCCAGAACTTCCGTGATGAAACCATCTGTACCGTCGTCTTCATCTGCCAAGCGATCAGTATCGTCATCTTCATCTGCCAGGCCACCAGTGTTGTCATCTTCATCAGCCAAGCCATTAGTTTTGTCATCTTCATCTACCAAGCCATCTACGTTGTCATCTTCATCTACCAAGCCATCGGTTTCATATGCTTCTAATATGAAGTCGCCAATACGAAATGACAGATTCGCTGTTGCTAAGGAGGGGAACCATCTGGTCAAAGATCCATCTGAGTTTAAAATTAAAAGCGATGACGAGGATTCTGATGATGACAAACCCTTGAGTGCCAGACTCAAAGGTGATTCTGACCAGCTTGGTAAAGGGTCAAGTTCTTTTGGACATGGTAACTCACAACTTTCAGGACGCAAAAGCAATGAGAGGCTACCTTTAGACAAGTTGGGTAGAAACATGAAGACTGAAGAGTTGGCCGAAGAAGCTTCCATATCCTCTAGGGTTCAGATAAAGACCAGTGTGGGGACAGCGGGTAGCAAGCCTCTTCACAGTCAAGAAAAGAAACCTATGGCTAACAAAATCTATCAGAATGGTTTTGCCCCTAAGAGCGAGGGGCACAATTCTCAGGCACCTCCTAAGAGACCACTTGATAAGAGCAGTTACTCTGATCAATCTTTTGTTAAGAAGCTCAAGTTGTCAGATTCATCTACATCAGTGAAGTTTAAGCAAGATTCAGTCAATGCAGATATGTCAGATGACAAGAGAAGGGTACTGAATATATCCAGAACTGTTAAAGCTGACCAAGTGTCTATGAAGGAAGACTCCTCAGACGATGATGATCATGTTCCTATTGCCAAGAGGATGAAGCCGGATTCCTCAAATAATAAAGCATCCTCCATAAAACCAAATGTGAAAAAGCCGTCGACTTCTTCATCCAAAATGATAACCAGGAAGCCCAACAAACCTGTGAAAGATTTGAAATATTCAAAATCTTCAAAATCGTTACCTTCTGGAGATGGTCAAAAGAAATGGACAACGCTAGAGCATAATGGTGTTATTTTTCCACCTCCATATAAGCCTCATGGGGTTAAGATATTGTACCAGGGGAAGCCAGTTGACCTAACTCCTGAGCAAGAAGAGGTTACTATCCCTTTTGTTTTGTCTTTGTTTATCTTATTGTCTTTGGCATCATAATTTCTTGAATGCTTCAGAGTACGTCGCAGTTGATGAGTGATAAGCCAATGATGTCTTTTATTTTAATATGCAGGTTGCTACTATGTTTGCGGTGATGAGAGAGACCGATTATTATAATAAACCAATGTTCAGAGAGAATTTTTGGAATGACTGGCGGAAAATACTTGGCAAGAATCATGCGATTCAAAATTTAGATGATTGTAACTTCTGTCCAATATATGAATGGCATATGCTGGAGAAAGAGAAGAAAAAACAAATGAGTACAGAAGTAAATAGACACTTTCTTAAGTCTTTTCATTAGTCTTTTATCCTAAAGAATGTGCTGGATAATGTTGTAATAATGATGGTATGCAGGAGAAGAAGGCTTTGAAAGAGGATAAATTAAAGCAGGAGGAGAAGTATATGTGGGCTATTGTTGATGGTGTCAAGGAAAAGGTAAGGTTCGGCGTTTTGATGTAAATCTACTTCCTGTTCCGCGTGACAAGCTTCATCACCGTATTTTTTTTTATTTCAGGTTGGGAATTTCAGAGTGGAACCCCCTGGATTGTTTAGAGGTCGCGGAGAGCATCCTAAGGTTTTTGCAACATTTATCTATACACACTTTCAATGATCTATACATTTGATCATGTTGTTTTTAGAACTGATTATTCCTACTTCGATAGTTTGTTCTCTTTCATATTTTCTACATTGCATATTGTTGCTTGTCAGATGGGGAAATTGAAGAAGCGAATTCGGCCTTGTGACATTACCATTAACATTGGGAAAGAAGCCCCTATTCCAGAGTGCCCCATCCCCGGCGAAAGGTCTGTTTTTTTTTTAAATTCGTTTTTCGTGAAAAACTAAGAAGGGAGACTGTTTTATCTTCTTGAACTGACTTTGCGTGATGTGGCTTTTCAGATGGAAAGAAGTTAAGCATGACAACACAGTCACATGGCTTGCTTTCTGGAATGATCCTATCAATCCAAAAGAATTCAAGTATGTATTCTTGGCAGCTAGCAGTTCTCTAAAGGGCCAAAGTGACAAGGAAAAGTATGAGAAAGCGAGGAAGCTGAAGGTAGTTAGTCTCTGATTTGCCGAATCTTTCACATAAATGATCCTTCTTTCCCCTGTTTGTGACAATGTATGTATGATTTGGTTGCAGGATCATATCGAAAGTATCAGAGCAGCGTACACTAAGAATTTTACCAGTAAGGATGTAACGAAGCGACAAATAGCTGTTGCTACTTATCTCATCGATAAGTTAGCCCTTAGGGCTGGAAATGAAAAGGTAATCGAATAAGGGTATCTTTCTCATAAGAAATGCCAACGTATTGGTTTTAAGTAACCTAAGTTTTTGCTTTTGATGGTTTACTTTGTTTCTCATCCATGTAGAGCATCTTTTTTTATTTAAAGCAATGTTTAACAACCACATTTTCCCTTCTCCGTCTTCTTTTGTTTCATGTAGGATGATGATGAAGCAGACACCGTTGGTTGTTGTACATTGAAAGTGGGAAACGTCGAATGTATTCCTCCAAATAAGTTAAAGGTATCTTCTTGACCCTCCATTTTAACGAAGTAAACATCATGAATACATAATGTAGCTTTCATTGATTCACTTCTCAATCAAACATCCTTTCTGATTATATGTTATTCTAACTTATATTATCTTCTTTGGCATGTTCAGTTTGACTTCCTCGGTAAAGATTCAATACAATATGTGAACACGGTCGAGGTTGAGCCTCCTGTTTACAAGGCAATTGGACAGTTCCAAGCTGGTGAGTTAATTGACTTTGTCTCTTACCTCATACTAGATTTTGACGATCGAATAAATAAATAACCATAGCTTTGGCTTCTATACAGGGAAATCCAAAACAGATGATCTCTTTGATGAGTTAGATACCTCAAAACTCAATGCTCATCTCAAGGAACTTATGCCTGGACTCACAGCCAAAGTGTTTCGTACATATAATGCATCCATCACGTTGGATGTAATGGTATGTTTCAATCTCTGCCCGATTTGTGTAGGCTTAAGACGAAGAACTTTGATGGGAACCCCAAACTATATTATGAGGGAAAGACATGAATCTATTGACAATGCTTTGTGTTCGAACATGCATGATGTTTGTGTTTATTTATCGTTCGGAACAGTTGAGTAAAGAAACTAGAGACGGGGATGTGGCTGAAAAGGTGGTGGTTTATCAGCAAGCAAATAAGCAGGCAATGCCATTAACTGAATGATTCATTAGTTCTTGCAGTGATAATCGATAAATCTTGTGACCCTTTTGAAAATATAATCAATCCTTTGACTGCAGGTTGCAATCATTTGTAACCATCAACGTAGTGTTTCAAAATCTCACGGGGCGCAGATCGAGAGATTGGCTGGGAAAATAGAAGAATTGAGGGTAATATTTACATCTTCAACAGCATTGATCTCTTAGCGATGTAGCTTAATCTCACAAGAAAATCGATTATGTTGTCGTTTTTTTTGTACGCAGGAGCTTCTGGAAGAGCTTGATACGGATCTTGATAGGGCTAGAAAAGGAAAACCGCCATTGATGGGATCTGATGGAAAGAGGAAACGGAACTTAACCCCAGAAGCGTAATATATTCTCACTTGAATCACAATCCTTCCATTTTAGATTTACGTAATACACCTAAAGAAGTATAATAAACATGAAAACAGATTAGAGAAGAAGATAGGTCAGACGAATGCGAAGATCGAGAAGATGGAAAGGGATATGCAAACGAAAGAAGATATGAAAACAGTGGCATTAGGTACATCTAAGATCAATTACATGGATCCTAGAATTACCGTTGCATGGTGCAAACGACACGAAGTCCCTATCGAAAAGGTAACGATACTTTGAAATGAAAATGGTAGAGGTTGAATGTTTCATGTCTTTGAAAACGTTTTTTCTGTCTGGTTTTAACAGATATTCAACAAGTCTCTTCTGGCTAAGTTCGCGTGGGCAATGGACGTTGATCCCGAATTCAGATTCTGATACTCCACCGTTTCAATACGGCCACTTTCCCCTAACCAACCCTTCACAATACACAGAGAGAGAGAGAGAGAAGTAGAAGAAGAAGAAAGTATAGAACAGGAGAGGGAGAAAAGAGTAATTTCACTCTCTTTTGTTATTATAGGAACTGAAATGTGGGATGTTTTATAGGACAGGAGGATTCAATTGTTACTAAGTCACAATTTGGATTTAAACCAATTGGACTTGTCACATAATAAAAGATGTTTACACAAATTCAAACTTCTTCTCCGGACTTGTGTCTATATAATTTAAATTTTATGTTAATTTGGTTAGAAACATTTCATTCAAATCTTTATATAATTTTGTTTGTTTCCTACCCAAATGCCCCACATTTTTTATATTGAAAAAATCTCAGTTTATCTTTTACTCAAAACGACGTCGTATGGAAATCAAGCATAAGACCTTCGGACCGAGTTAGAGTCTTTCTGTCGTCTCCTTGAAGCAAAGGCACGTGAGAAAGAGAGAGCGAGACCAGACCAACGGATAGCGAGAGAGAGAGAGAGAGAGAGAGAGAGAGACGGCGACTTGTTCGTCTTCCGAAGAAGGTAGCTTCTTCAATCCAATCTTTATTGTTCAAAATGGGCTCACCACAGTTCTTCGAGCCTGATTGAAACTTGAATTAGGGTTTCTCTTACAGATTTTGGACCCCCATTGCACTGTGTTTATCAGTTCCTTGAGTTCTTTCAGATTTCATATTTCTCTTGTGATTAAACTTTTCAGCCAGACTCATTTCAGCTTCTGTTTAGCTCTTGAATTAAGATGTTGAAATTATTTTCTTCTTTATGGAACCTAAAAATGGAATACAAACGTAGCAGGCTTTCTTGTAGTATATGATTTCTATACGTATTCTTCTTGTTGCTCACCTTCATTTGCATTTGGAATTATGCATTATATGACGCAGAACCACCATGGCAGTGCTTTTTTTGGTCTTTTAGCTACGGTCATGGCGCCACCGCTATGGTGGGCCTTTAAGAGCCATGTCCCACGTTACTTTGCCATCTACTGCGTCCTCTTTCGTGATACACTCGCTCGCACTCACATATATCCTTTGTAATGATCAGAGTTGAGTTATAGAGTCACGACATTGCTCGGTCGCATTGGCTGTAGTAAAACTATTACTTTTGTTCTTATCAGTGTTTGTTTGCCTTAGTTTGTGAAGTTCTGACCTTTTGTTTTGGGTTTTATTTTGGTTCTTGCTCAGAGATTGGTTCAAGTATCTGTTAATACTGTGTTCTTTTGTATGGCCACCGAGACCAAACCTGTTATGGCAAATGGGCATGATGGGTATGATGATGATGAGGACGATGAAATGCCTCTTGTTTTCAAGAGGAGTAATGCTGTTTCCTCTAATTCAAATCAATCAATATCAAATTCTCAGGGGAGCAAGACAGTTCCTCCTTCCACCAAGGCATCATCAATGAAATCTCCTCTGGGGATCTCAAACGGAACAACTTCATCGGTTAGAAATGCTTCAATTGGTTCCTTAATGCAATCGACTTCATGTTCTAAGGCTTCATCAGTGAGGTCACCCTTGCGGAATGATAAGTCTCCTTCTGTCAAGGATGGGGGCCAACTGCGTAAGGATCCGTTAGAATTCAAAAGTGAAAATGATGATTCCGAGGATGATACACCCTTGAGTTCAATACTTTCTGGGAATGCGAGTCGGTCGAATAAAGCGCCAACCATTTCTCAGCAGGTCACACCAAAGCAATCGAAACAAAAAATCATTGGCAACCCTCCTCTGGATAGGTCAAATAAAAGTATAATAGATGAGTCGGATGATGACATTCCAATATCCACGAGGGTTCAGAAAAAGACTGGTAATGAGACATCAGGAAGCAAGCAGGAGTATGAAGATTTGAAGAAACCTCTGGCTAGAAAATTGGAACAGAAGGGTTCTGCTGTTAAGAATGAAGGGCAGACTTCCAAGGTATCTGGTAAGAGACCCCTGGATAAGGGCATTTTTGCAGATCGATCTTCCATTAAGAAACCAAAGGCATCAGCTTCATCTACCTCTGTGACAGTGAAGCAAGAATCAATAAAAATGGAAAAATCAGATGATAAGAGAGAAGTTTTGGTTTCACCGAGAACAACGAAGGCTAAACAAGAATATATCGAAGAAGATAAATCTGACAGTGACGATATCCCAATTGCCAAGAGAATGAAATCAGATTCCTCTAATATGAAAACATCATCTGCAAAGCCTAAAGCAGTGAAACAGAATACTCCCTCATCATCTGCCAAAAAGAATAATCCTCCATCATCTGCGAAGTCAAGAGTGGCAAATGTGGTTTCATCTTCATCCAAAAAGATAACCAAGAAGTCCAAGAAAGGGAAGAAAGCTTCTAAATATTCCAAGTCTTCAAAATCATTACCTTCTGGTGATGGGCAAAAGAAATGGACAACCTTGGTGCACAGTGGTGTAATTTTTCCACCTCCATATTCACCTCATGGGATTAAGATCTTGTACAAGGGGAAACCAGTTGACTTAACTTCTGAGCAAGAAGAGGTCGGTTTCTCTAATTTGTTTACCTCAGTGATAGTGATACTTCACAATATACCTTTCCTTAGTACTTTTTGTTTCCATATAAATATTTTGGCTCTTTTTATCTATTCTTTACAGGCTTCAAAGTGAGTGGTTTCATATATGCTGATGAGATGTCTCTCTTTTTCTGTAGGTCGCAACAATGTTTTCAGTGATGAGAGAAACAGACTATTATAATAAACCCAAATTTAAGGAGAATTTTTGGAACGACTGGCGAAAACTTCTCGGCAAAAATCATGTTATACAAAACTTGGATGATTGTGACTTCACTCCCATATATGAGTGGCATCTGAAAGAGAAGGAAAACAAGAAGCAAATGAGCACAGAAGTGAGTAAAATAGAATCAAGTGTTGTCTTTCTACCCGCCCTGGATTATGCATGAAAATGTATATCAGGGAATGTTCTCAAGTTCTCAGCTAATCGACTATCTAAAATTGTTTCCTGAGACCTTGTTGTTTGTTCCTTCTGCTATTTTTTCAAAGAAGGAACTTGGTATTATGTTTGAATTGATGGTATGCAGGAGAAAAAAGTTCTGAAAGAGGAGAAATTGAAGCAAGAGGAGAAGTATATGTGGGCTATTGTTGATGGTGTTAAAGAGAAGGTGAGTTTTCTCATAATGTAACTATTTTCCACTTTCTTGGATAACTTCCTTAATCAGATGTCTGTGTATCAGGTTGGGAATTTCAGAGTTGAACCTCCTGGGCTATTCAGAGGCCGGGGAGAACATCCCAAGGTTCTTGCTTTACTTGTTTGTAAATACTCTTTTAAGCATTGTTGCCTGACGCTGTAACCGTGGGCGGTTTGAGTTGAAGTGAATTTTGTAGGTTATATTGTGTATTATCTTTCATGATACCATACTGTCTTTTGTTGTTTTCCAGATGGGAAAACTGAAAAAACGTATCCGTCCTTGTGACATCACCATTAATATCGGAAAAGGTGCTCCTATTCCAGAATGCCCCATCCCTGGTGAAAGGTCTTATGTTCCATGATTCTTTCTACTCAAAATAGAAAGCAATGAAAATGTTTTGTTTGTATTAATCACGATTTATGTGATTTTGCAGATGGAAAGAAGTAAAGCATGACAATACGGTCACTTGGCTAGCTTTTTGGAACGATCCGATCAACCCTAAAGAATTCAAGTACGTATTCTTGGCAGCTAGCAGTTCTCTGAAAGGGCAAAGTGACAAGGAGAAGTATGAGAAAGCAAGGAAGTTAAAGGTATTCACGTATCATTTTAACGCGATTTCTGCATAATTTGTCATGCTTTTCCATTTCTGTTACATATAGAATACATTTTAACTGCAGGATCATATAGAGAGCATCAGGGACACATACACCAAGAATTTTACCGCCAAGGATATTACAAAGCGGCAAATAGCTGTTGCTACTTATCTCATTGATAAATTGGCTCTTAGGGCTGGGAATGAGAAGGTACTCAAATGAAAATGTTCCTCCGACCAAAAATTAGAGAAAGTAGGAATTAAATTAATCTTTCATTCACTGTAGGACGATGATGAGGCAGATACTGTTGGTTGCTGTACACTGAAAGTAGGAAATGTGGAATGTATTCCTCCAAATAAGTTGAAGGTAACTAATGCACAGCAAAACTTTGTATATGCAGAAATATACAATGCTGCTGTTCATGTTGTAGGATTCTTGTTTCTTGGTTCAGTGGTTTTGTTCATCTACAGATTTCCAGGATTAATTCTTTTTTTTTTTTTACCTTTTTGGGTGATTATTACCGTTATAAGACTTATCTTTCGTCTTCTGCTATTGTATCCAGTTTGACTTCCTTGGTAAAGATTCAATCCAATATGTGAATACAGTTGAGGTCGAACCTTCTGTTTACAAGGCAATTGGACATTTCCAGACTGGTTAGTTATGAATTTCGGATTATACTTTGCAGTTTATTTTTATTCGATCTTGAATATATAAACCCTTTTTTGTTTTACATGCAGGAAAGTCAAATTCAGATGATCTTTTTGATCAATTGGATACAAGCAAGCTGAATGCTCATCTTAAGGAACTCATGCCTGGCCTTACTGCCAAAGTGTTCCGTACATATAATGCATCCATCACGTTGGATGTAATGGTATGTTCTCGACCTTAGGCTTCTTGAGAATTTTCGTGTACGATATAGATTTCCTTCTTCCAAATTATTGAATGTCTTGCTGTTAACATATTCATACTTTGGATGTAATAATTAGTTTTCCATCACTCTGTTCTATGTGAATGCTGTTACAGTTGAGTCAAGAAACCAGAGATGTCGCCATGAAAGTAGTAGTTTATCAGCAAGCAAACAAGCAGGTAACTGTTTTAATTAATTTCCTCTCGGTTTTCGATGAATGCAAAATTACATTGCAACCATGGCCGTCGTTGTATGATATCGACTGTTTCCGTTACAGGTTGCAATAATTTGTAATCATCAGCGTAGTGTTTCGAAATCACATGGCGCACAGATCGAGAGATTGACTGGGAAAATTGAAGAACTTAGGGTAATATATCGAGTTTTTATCTCATTCTCTGGAACTAGAACTAGTTGACAGACAGAATCTTTCTGGTTTTCACTCGGATCGAATCATTCGTGTTTCGTTTTACTCCGTGCAGGATGTTCTTAAAGAACTGAAAACCGATCTTGACAGGGCTAAAAAGGGAAAACCACCATTGACAGGTTCTGATGGAAAACCGAAGAGGAACTTAGCTCCCGAAGCGTAACTTAACCTTTTTCGCTGATTTCATTTGTTCCGTTACACTGATTGCCCATGTAAGTATATCCCTTATGATGTTGAAATGCAGATGGGAGAGAAAGATATCTCAAACGAAAATCAAGATCGAAAAAATGGAACGGGACATGCAAACGAAGGAAGACATGAAAACGGTAGCGTTGGGGACGTCTAAAATCAATTATATGGATCCTAGGATTACCGTTGCGTGGTGTAAACGACATGAAGTACCTATCGAAAAGGTAAGCCCTTTAACGCAAAACGGTAAGACCCTCGAAACAAATCTCTAATAGAGAATTTGAACCACTTGGTTGCAGATTTTCAATAAGTCGCTTCTGGCAAAGTTTGCGTGGGCAATGGACGTTGAACCCGAGTTCAGATTCTGATATCCGTATGAGCCAACGACCTGACCTGACCTGACCTGACGGACTTTGCTGGTGGATGGAACGGGTTGAACTCTTTTATTCATCTTCCCAGTCCCGCGGATGCCATCGCAGGCCACGAGAGCAATTCGAGTAAGCAACGATGATCCGAGGAAGAAATTCGAAACCCGTCTTTGATTCATCTTCTTTGTTTACATTCTTTAGAAATTTGGGCAAATCTTGAGCTGTTCTGTTTAAAAAATTGGGGTCACCTATTTTGATCATGTTGGCAGTAGAAATTTGTTACTGTAACACTGTAAATTTATTGTTGTGTTACAATTTGAATTAATCCTCAAAATTCTCCATTAGTTGCTTATATAGTTTCTTCCAAAACATTGTTATTACTCTAAATATAAAGAGATGATTAATGCTTTAACTATTAATCCAAGATTACTTTTTTAAACTCTATTAGTTATGTAATTATTATGGTTTTAACCATTGATTGACCCATTGAAATATATATATATATATATAATTACAAAAGTTTGCAGTAATTTACAAATCGTATAAATTATATCAAATTAACTTTAGCTATTCGGATCCATTTTCTTCAAAGATAAATCGAAAAACAAATCTTCATTGTTCTACTACCTCCTATACTTTTTTTTATAAAGATTTTTTATTTTTTACCTTGTCTGGTTAATGGTAAAAAAGGGTTTTGGATATGAGAAAAGGGCTTGAATTAGCCCCTCGGCAACTTTCAGAATAAAATCTATCCACTTTTACCATGAAAATGGCAAAATCTAGCTTTACATATCAAATTAAACGTTATTTTATTTCGAAAAAATAAAGTCTTACACAATAAAGAAAAGATAATAACTTCAACATGTGGAAAATAATTATAACATTACCGGGGGTGTAAAAAGTGATTTTTTTTTTTCACTGTGAGAGATATTAATAATACATACACACAATATAATATCTGGTAATAAGTTGGAGCCTGGTAAGTCACAAGGCCTATTTTGTCCTTACAAAATCGGGCCTGTAGGGATCCGACAAGATCACCGGACACGATCGTCAATCCTCCTTCGCTCTTGCGCTCTGAGACGCCGACGCCGACGCCGACGACGACGACAACTGCATTCATCCAATTCTTTCTAGTAAGATCTCTGATTCTTCTCTTTTGTTTTCTCGCCTGTATTGCTTACTACTTTCAATCGGATTTCCCGTTTGAACCCTAAATTACGCATAATTGTGGTCGGCAGGAATCTTTTTGAGATCAGGATCGATCATGGGTTTTCTTGTGACGACTCTAATCTTCGTCGTTTTCGGGATCATTGCTTCTCTATGCGTTAGAATCTGCTGCAACAGAGGTCCCTCCACAAATTTGTATGTTTCCTCGTGGCTTTTTCCTCAGTTCAATGTCTCTTTTTTTGTTATGGACTTGAGATCTTTTTGGTTTGGTTGCTTGATCTCAATAAGTAATTGATTTTCGTATATGTTAGCTCGTTTTTTGCATCAATGTAAAGTGGGTTTCTCTGTTAGATTTTGGGGATTTGAAATTATGGTATGAATTACTTCAATCTCTCTTCTACTAATTGCAATGACATTTAGGAATCGAATTGAAGTATGATATTTCATTTGACTTTTGAGGAATCTCCAAATTCTTTTAATTGATGTATTCATGTTGATTGTGCCCTGAATTTCATACATAATTTAAGTGATACAATTAAAGATAAGGGGATGTTTGCTCTTGTGACTTGGAGAAGGAGTAGTGTCAGAACACAACATAGTTCTTCTCGTTATTACAATTGGGATTGTCGATGTTTGATCGATCTAAAGCCGTTCTATCTTGTGTGGCTACTGCCCTTCACATTCTCATACTGATTAAGTATCAAATCTTTGTTCTTTCATACAGGCTTCATCTTACCTTGGTTATTACAGCGACAGTCTGCTGTTGGATGATGTAAGTTCATGTTTCATACTCTCTCTTTTGTTATTTACGAGTTCCCCCTGTCTCTGAACATCGAGTTACTCAAGTAAACACCGTCAAAATTTAACCTTTAGGCTGTAATTCAGTCTTTTTGTGGATTGAACTGCGTATTATCAACATTGTCATGTATTGTATGCAAAAGAACATAGATTACATCGAACTTTCTGTCAATCTCATGGTAATATAAGTCATGAACTAGCATTTTTTCACATGAGAAATGAACCAATAAAACGAACTTAAAGCTTACCTACACGTAATATATCGTTGTCTTATTGACGTATTACAGCCTCGTGGGCATATATGATACACAAGAATATGTACGATTTGGTTGTTTTGTTACCTTATATCGATCTTTTTTTTTTCACTATGGTAGGTGGGCAATTGTATATCTTGCACAGATGAAGCCTCTCATCGTGCCAATCTTAAACGAAGGCGAGTAGAATCGAATGCGTGGATCCGAGTGAGAGCGGCTTTACTAGCTTCAATGCAGTCGTAATGTATCTTCAGCATATCGGTTTTTTTGTGTTTGTAATTCAACATAATATACTCTTTCATCATTCATATTTTTTGTATTCAATCTCCTCCCAACAGATGACCTTTCAGAGTGTAATGTTGATGAAATAATAATATTTTGGAAGAATACTCCATTGTCCCATCTTTTCAAGTGTATATTTCTTTGCTTTTTAATCACTGTTTGTAATCTGATTTATATTACAGAACATAAAAAGGATTTCATGTTATGTATATATAAATGCAAGAAGTTTAAGAAAGCATTAGGTAGACGGATGCCCAGAGTCTGGTAGATATATATATATATTATTTAATATAATTATAATGTAATATACTTAATTCGAAATATTTATAATTTAATAAAAACACACATATAAATAAATAATTTTAGTATTTATAAAAAATATTCATAAATATTGAGTTTATAATATTCAAATTTACGACAATAAAAAACAGACGTCGAATGAGAATGATGTTAGACCAAGATAAGAGCGAATGAGGATCATGTTAGACCAAGATAAGGGCGAATGCGAGAGATAAAATCGATGGTGGGAGATGAAACTAAGACGAAGACGAAAAATAAACACAATGACAAGAGATGAAAGACGATGGCGGATAAGAAAATAAGGATGAAGGTAAAGACGGAGATTAAAGATGAAGACGAAGACGAGAGATTCAGATGAAATCAATAGACGAGAGACGATGCAATAGATATAAATAGATGAATGCAATGATGAAATTAAAGGCGGTAAAAGATAATAATGTGGACGAATATCATAGTTAGTTTTTTAAATACCAAAACAATATCGTTTTGACGTCATTTTAAAAAAAATCCCGTCTAGAGATAAATCGGAAGGGCAAAAAAATTCATATGATATTTAGAACATATATGACTTGTTCTGAGAAATGGGAACGGCGTCGTTTTGAAGGGCAACGCACCCACCAGAGGAAAACTAAAGGGTCGACTGTCTTCTTTTTGCTTTCTTCTGTGAGTTTTTTGGGGGACGAAAATTTCTGAGCGTTTGATGATATTGAAACCAAAACTCTATCTTTATTAAAACCCTAAAACCCTTTTAGCAGTAACAATGGCGGCAATCCCCTTGGCCAATTTCAATGAGCTCACAATGTCTTCGTCTTCTTCTTGTTCGTTTCTTCCGAAATCTGTTTCCCTTTCGTTTTTCAGTGGTTCAAACACTAGAAGCAGTAAAATCGGTGGTGGCTTTTCAAGACGAAGGGGTTCTCGGTTTGGTTCGTTGCGGTTGAGATGTTCGTTCGCGCCGATGGAGTCTGCCAGAATTAAGGTGGTCGGTGTCGGCGGTGGCGGCAACAATGCCGTCAATCGTATGATTTCCAGTGGTTTACAGGTCACATTTCTTCTTACGCTCGTCTCGGAGACTGATTCAGACACTTAAAATTTCATGTTAATCTTCATTTGAGTCGCTACAAATTCTCACTTGTACGGTTTAGACTTGGGAGATGTGGTATTCATGCTAAGCCCTTGTGCTTGGTTCTTCATACTTTCAGGGGGTTGATTTCTACGCCATAAACACAGATTCTCAAGCTCTGTTACAGTCTGCTGCAGAGAATCCATTACAGATCGGGGAGCTTTTAACTCGTGGACTTGGTCGGTGCTATGGAGTTTTGTCTTCTTTTGTTGAATCTGGTGTTAATGCTCAATCATCAAGCAGTCTTTTCTTTGTACTTGAACACTACAGGTACCGGTGGGAACCCTCTACTTGGAGAACAAGCTGCAGAGGAATCCAAAGATGCAATTGCTAATTCACTTAAGGGATCAGACCTTGTGTTCATTACGGCTGGTATGGGAGGTGGGACAGGGTCTGGTGCTGCTCCTGTGGTAGCTCAGATTGCAAAGGAGGCCGGTTATTTAACTGTTGGTGTTGTTACATATCCTTTCAGCTTCGAAGGGCGTAAAAGATCTTTGCAGGCATGTGATGAAGACTCATCTCCCCGTCTAGATTGTGTTTTAGGAGTGAAATCTTTAAGGTTGAATTGTCTTTTTGTATTTTCCAGGCACTTGAAGCAATTGAAAAGCTGCAGAAGAATGTTGATACCCTTATTGTGATTCCAAATGATCGTCTACTTGATATTGCCGATGAACAGACACCTCTTCAGGATGCTTTTCTTCTTGCCGATGATGTTTTACGCCAAGGAGTACAAGGAATTTCAGACATCATTACTGTTAGTTTCTCTTTACAATCAAACCAATTCAATGCTTATTTCCTTTCATCTAGTTTGTGGCTCCACGATAAGAGATACCTGTATCCGAAGTTCCTAAAATAAGGGTTACTTTTTTTGTATAAAAAAACAGATACCTGGACTAGTAAACGTTGATTTTGCGGACGTAAAGGCGGTTATGAAAGATTCTGGGACTGCAATGCTTGGGGTAGGTGTTTCCTCCAGCAAAAACCGAGCAGAAGAAGCGGCTGAACAAGCAACATTGGCTCCCTTGATTGGATCATCCATTCAATCAGCTACGGGAGTCGTCTATAACATCACTGGAGGAAAGGACATAACCTTACAGGAAGTCAACCGAGTATCTCAGGTGCTGTTTTGTGCCTTTCCCATATGGTTATAACATTAGAAAAGAGTACTGAATCATATGTTCTGTTGTCTCTTCTGGTTGCTAGGTTGTGACAAGTTTGGCAGACCCATCAGCCAATATCATATTTGGAGCTGTCGTGGATGATCGCTACAACGGTGAGCTTCACGTAACGATAATTGCCACGGGTTTCTCTCAGTCATTCCAGAAAACCCTTTTGACCGATCCTAAGGCAGCTAAACTACTCGACAAACTCGGGTCAACTGGTCAAGACAGCAAAGGGATAGCTCTTACCCAGAAACAGTCTTCATCTCCTGCAACTCTCTCTGCCAAATCATCTCAGCGTAGACTTTTCTTCTAATTCTTGCTTCTTTAACTTTGTTCTTTCGAGTAATCCTTACAAGTGTAACAATCCTGTGGTTCAAAGCTTCTCCATAGTTATTTCTTCTGCCTTTGTCTTGAGCTTATGGCTATGGTTAGATAAATAGACATGTCTCTATGGTTAGATGGTTAGTTTATATGATACTATCAAAATGAATTATAACCAAAAACAAGATTTCAACATTTAGGCACTATAAAAGAAGGCTTCTTTGTTCAAAAAACCTTGTCTTTCACAATAACTGAAGTAGCATTTACCCACAAAATCAGACAAAGTCATCCCTGTTTGTACGGTCCTTCAAGAGTAGATCTTTGCGACTCCATGATTGTAGATGTCTCTGCCATTACAGCATCGACAATGGAGAATCGAGGGCAGTTCAAGTTTAGGGTTTAATGCTTCACCATTGCAGCTCACAGGAAATAATCAGGTGCTGGTTTCTTGGGAGGAGCCCCTCTTGATTCCTGTTTCATATTTAAAACATTAGATTCCAATCAACTTTCTTTTGCAGGAATTTACACTAGCAGAGATACATTCATACCTGCGGAGCTGCTTCGAACACACGGAATTCCCTGTTCAGATTGTCATCGAGCTCTAGAATCGCAGCTACATTTCCACATCTGAAGAGCATAGGAATAAACAGAAGGTGAAAATTCAGATTATATAATGAAAGAGGAAATACAAGAGTAATAATAGATAACAGTTACTTATACCTATAACAGTAATTTGGGGCTGACCAGACTGTAACTATCTGGTTATTGAACATCCATTTATAACCCTCCATAACTAACTGATGGGCTCGGCATATGTAATCTATGTTGTTTGCATGATTGAAAGACGTGACAACGCTTCCGCCAAAAAGGAATCCCGCACCTCGTGGACTCAATCCCCATCCATCAACAATATCTTCTGGATCAGACCATAGAAGGTCACACATGGCACCATCATGTGGAACTTCTTGCTTCCGGTCAATAGTCCGTATCTGTCAGAAAAAGATATGGGCGGCTCATCAGTAATCCCCTTACATGAAGGTTCTAATTATATCTGCAGAGATCTTTCTCCTAAACCTGATCTAAGGTCATTATAGCTGGAGAAAGGCCGCCATGAACACAAAAAATCTTGTTTTCAACAAGGGCTGAAAGACTGAACAAGTCAAAACAGAGGAAGTTTAGAGCATGTCAAATCAATACAAATAAGATTCAGACCAAACCCAGTCCGATAAAAACTATGGTAAGGGAATAGAGCCTTATATATGTACCTCAAGTAGTCAAAAATATCGGTACAGTATCTCCATACATTTACAGAGCCATACTTACGCAGGCACTCGTCATAAAATCCATATACCTACTAAATGCAGACATAATGTAAGTAGTATGATATACATATATGCACGCTAAAGTTATCGAAGCACACTGAATTCACCTGTGTAATTTGTCGACTCTCGTGGTTCCCTCTAATGAGAGTTATTCGATCTGGATATCTGACCTGACATTACGAAAGCAATCCACTTGAAGAGATCTAGACCCCGTTGAGAAAATCGTCAACCAAAGGAAAGCACTAGTGGAGTGTTACCTTAAGAGCCAGTAAAAGCAGAAATGTCTCGACTGAATAGAATCCCCGGTCAACGAAATCACCAAGAAACAAATAATTCGTCTTAGGGCAATCACCGCCTACTTTGAATAGTTCTTTCATGTCATAGAACTGCCCGTGTATATCACCGCATATCTATTCCACAAAAGGAGATGAAACACATAAGAAATTACCCACCATTGTTGTAAATGGTTCAAGTGCAATAGTATCTCATGTACTTGACTTCAACTTTGACCTGTTATGACTTCCCCCAAGTTACAGGGGAAGTCAAACTTATATACAGAAACCCAGATGCCAAATATGGTAAACCATCCAAACGCCCCAAAGTCAATCCCATTTCAATTCCAAAACCCTAATTCTTCTTAAAGCAGGAAATGCTTCCACTTCAACCCAAATCCCTATTTCCTCAGATTTCTGACCTATGATTCTCCACTTCCCCGGATTCTCTCGAAAATCTTGGACTTCAAAGACTCCAATTTCATACCTAACCATAGAAAACTTCCGATGCGCGAATCGAGAAATGAGGTAAGCAATTACTTACAGTGACAGGGGCATCAACCCTTTGGACATTGCTTTCTTCAACGAGGATTTCCATGGCTTTGAGGCAAAGAGCCTTCACCTCCGACTCCTTCAATGGCTCGCAGCGCTTCAGCTGCTCAATCTGCCGGTCTAGGTCTGACATCTCTGCCCCTAGTTTCTTCTTCTTCTTCTTCTTATTCAAATATTTCAAACGGGAACCCTGATTTTCGACAAATCAACAGAAAAAATGGCTGAGATTCATCAAATCTGCAAATCCGAAAATCGGCCGAGGGACTGTTGCTCGTGTCCTTCCCACGAGAAGCGACGGACCTCTCCGAGGAGTGTTTCCACAGTTCACTTCCTTCTCTGTTTTAAATTTATTCAAAACCACCCCACTATTTTCATACAATTACACACTCGGCTCAAATGTATTAAATATAACTTTTAGGTCCTCTTTTAAAATGTAACTTGCTGTCAGCCCATGCCATATGAAGGGCCCAAATCATTATCCTATTTCCGCCCACGTGTATAAATTAATTGAGTTCAAATGTGTGTATTTTAAGAAGCTTTTTAAATCAAATTTTAATACGTTTATTTTAATTAACTTGAATCTTGTTTTCAAAAATAAAACAAACTAAATATAGATGGGAGTAAATATTTTTCATCTAGTCACGAAATTGAATCAGAGAGAAATAAAACGTTTACTAATTGACAACATATATTTATTCAATATCCGATTTATTTAGATAAACTTGATTGATTAATTGATTTTAAAGAGGAAAAATATTTGTTTTTTATTTTTATGTATTCTGATAAATGTGCATTAAAAGCTATACCTATTTACTATAAACTAGACGTTAACAGTTTAAGGGTATAAGTACCAATATGTAGATATTTATAGCTCTAATATTTCTTCTCAAGTTGGAGTATGTAGAGTTGAAATACCCAACTTGTTGAGAAGGGTTTGAAAGCGATCTCGACTAAGAGCTTTAGTCTAGTTGATATTCAGAGGCAACCTTAGTTGGTAAAATAAGACTGAAATCATAAAATTGGCGGATGAAGTGACAACCGATCTCGATATGTTTGGTGCATTTGTGAAATATCGAATTGGCAACGATATGAATGGCGGCTTGATTGTCACAGAGAAGAGGGAATAAGTGTAGCATTGAACTTGCAGCTCTTTGAGGAGATGATCTAACCAAACTATCTCACAAGTAGTACTGGCCATGGCGCGATACTCAACTTCAACAGAAGAGCGAGATACCACACACTGTTTCTTCGATCGCCATGATATGGGAGCATTTCGAAGGAAGATGATGTAACCGGTAGTAGAGCATCGGGTATTAGGGCAACCAGCCCTATCAACATCACTATAAGCTTGTAGAGTGAGTTTGTTGTCTGCTGGAAAGAAAAGACCATTGCCAGGTGATATTGTTTAGGATCATGCATAAATTGACTTAAGACATTTACTGCAAAACATATATCAGATCGAATGATCGTTAAATAAAGCAAACGTCCAACAAGTCGACGATACAACCCTGTATCCGAGCATGGCTGACCATTAGCTTTGAGTTTGATGTTAGTTTCCATTGGTGTAGAAGCAGGCCGACATCCGAGAAGTCCACATTCAGCTAAGATGTCCAGGACATATTTTCGTTGATTAATCATGATTCCTGTGGGAGATCGTGCCACTTCGATCCCTAGAAAGTATTTGAGTCTTCCGAGATCTTTGATTTTGAACTGTTGATCAAGGAGTGTTTTTACCTGAGCATTACCGTGATTATCATTTTCTGTGATAAGCACATCGTTAACATATATAAGTACGACGAGGAAAGTAGAACCGATAGTAATAGTGAAAAGGGAATGATCACATTGAGACTGATGGAAACCAAAAGAAATAAGAGAACGAGTAAACTTGTGAAACCAATTGCGAGGTGCTTGTTTCAAACTGTAGAGGGGCTTTTAAAGTTTGCAAACACGTTGCTCCCCCTTTCGTGAAAAACCTTGTGGAATCTTCATGTAAACTTCTTCATTAAGATCTCCATGAAGAAACGCGTCGTTGACGTCTAATTGATGAATTTCCCATTTCCTAGCAGCTGCTATGGCAATCAAGCATCAAATAGTAACCAGTTTGGCTACAGGCGCAAAATTCTAATGAAAATCTACACCTTCGACTTGCGTAAATTCTTTCGCTACCAAACGTGCTTTATAACGTTCTATAGTTCCATCAGTGTGGTATTTAACTTTAAATACCCATTTTGAATCAATTGCACGCTTTCTTGGAGGAAAAGGAGTGAGAATCCAAGTACGGCATGTATTTCCCGTTGCATTGCCTCTCTTCAATGTTTATGCTTAACAGCCTGAAGAAATGATGTAGGCTCATCTGTTTTACAGATGGCTGAAAGAAAAGTATTATGTGAACAAGAAAAACGAGAGTAAAATAAATGATGAGTAATCGAGTGTACCGCAGAAAGAGTAGCTGATGTTGATAGATTGTTTGCAGCAAGCGAAAGAGGTAAGGCAACCTCAAAATCGACAAGTCTTCGGGGCAGTGTCCGAGTGTATTTCCCATGCTCCAAAGAAGGCATGCTTTCAGATTCCTTTTAATTAGAATTTATACCGGTAACAGCCTCAGAATTCTCCTCGTGGGTAGTCAAGCCGGTATTGCTGGCATCATAAACTGAAGATGGAACAGATTTTTCAGCACGTGGAGACAGGCACCAACTGGACTCGATGACATATTGAATTATTTGTTTGTCAATGAGTTAACGCCAATAGTTCGTGTCTTTCCCACCATGTTGGCTTTCATCTGTAATTGCATAAGGAAAAAATTGTTTCTGAAAGATTACAGCACGAGAAATATAGACTTGTTGGTTTATTAGATCGAAAACTTTACATCCCTATTGTCCATGTGGATATCCAAAAAAAATTTCTGGTGCAGCTCGCTCTCCAAATTTGTCCCTGTAAACACTTGGAACATGACGGTAACATAGACAACCAAAAACACAAAGATGATTTTACGAAAGAATTTTATTAAACACAATTTCATATGGAGTCTTATTTCCTAACATTGAAAGAAGCATCCTGTTTATAAAAAACAGCAGATATGACGCATTTTCCCCAAAATTTTATAGGTAGATTTGCTTGGAGTCATAATGCTCGTGCAACTTCTAATAGACGACGTTGTTTTCTTTCTACTGTACCGTTTTGTTCAGGAGTATAAGGACAAGAACTTTGAACAGAAACACCAATTTCGACATAAAAGGCAATCAAGTCACGATGGACAAACTCAAGACCATTATCTGTACGTACCGATTTAATTTGTTTGTGAAAATGTGTCCATACCCATTTGAAGAATTGAATCAATAGATCTTTAGTTTCAGACTTTTGTTTCATCAGGTACACCCACGTAGCGCGACTGCAATCATAAAAAATAGTTAGAAAATAATGCGCACCACTCAAAGATTGAGTTTTATAAGGTCTCCATATATCACAATGAATTAAATAAAAAACTTCAGCAGCTTTATTCATGGAATTTGGAAATTGCAATCGAGTTTGCTTAGCTCTACAACAAGCATCACAAAATACATCATCAAAAACAGTAGATATATTTGGCACAAAACGAAGACGGCTAATAGGCAAATGCCCTAAACGTTGATGCCAAAGCTCGACCTTATTATCACGAGGAGCAGTGAGAACTTTCTTTTCATCCATTTGTTCCCAGTAATAGAGTCCATTGTGAGCTCTACCCATACCAATCGATTTCTTTGAGGCTAAGTCCTGCATTACACAATACTCAGGACCACAAATAAGTTCACAATTCATGTCTCTAGTAATTTTGCTAACAGATAAAAGACTGAAACTAAATTCAGAAACCCCAAGGACATGGTTTAACGTTATAGTTCTGTTGAGATTTGCTTATCCAATTCCAACGACAGGTATCTTTTCTCCGTTGGAAATTTTTATAGGATCGAAACTAGATTGGGTTTCAAAATTGTCTAACAGTTTCAAATTACCATTAATATGATAAGTAGTCCACTATCAATGCTCCAACAACAATTGCCTTGGTATTTTTCAGCTCCTAAAACAATTTTACTACGTGTATTAAGAGTAATATTACCTGAGAAGCCATCTTCATTGTGTTTGTCTAAGTTACGAACATCAGCATTGAGAACTTTGGGACCACTTTGTTGTTCTTCATCTTTTTCACCTTGTTGTCGAGAGCCAAGTTTCCCTAATAGATTTAGCAACAATCCTTGCTCTTGCGAGCTAAGAGATGATGACAGATTATCAACACTGCAACCAGCAAAAGGAAATGAATAATTATTAGAAATACGTTCCTGATTTGCGTTCCTACTGGGACACGAACGACGATGCTTCCATCCTGACGAGTCTCCCACAAGTTTGAAGCATTGATCTCTTGTATTGCCGACTTTGTCGCAATGGTTACATCTAGGTCGATCTCTATCATTATGAGAAGCTATATGCGGTCTTTTATTTCCAAAGTTGTTTCTTTGATTCATGTGGGTTGGTGGCGCTGTGTTCCTAGTGACCGATCGATTTGCAGCAAGACCTGCTGTTTCAGTAAACTGTTGTCGAGGAACCACAACCTTTTGTTTCTCTTCTTGAGCCACAAGAGCATATGACTTGCTCAATGTGGGTAGGGGATCCATACCGAGAATTTGGGACCAAATGGTATTGAATTCGTCATCCAACCCCATAAGAAAATCGAATTCACGCTCCTTCTCCGTTAGTTGCTCAATATGTTTGGAAAGTCGGCAAGTACATCCACCGCATTCGCAAAATGGGATGGTCTGGAATGAATTCATCTGACTCCAAACAGCTTTCAATTTACCAAAATAGACAGAGACAGGACGACGGTCTTGCTTTATCATTGCGATGGACTTGCGTAATTCGTATAGACGAGCATCAATACCTTGAGAAAATCACTCATGCAAATCTTCCCATAGTTCACGAGCTGTATTGGCATGTGTGGCTTCTACTTGGAGCTCTTTGTATAAGGCATTTGTTAGCCATGTTTGGACAATAGCATTGTTCTGCACCCAAGCCTTATAAAGATCGGAGTTCGGCGGTGGTTTCTTGATGCTTTCGTCGAGGAACCCAACTTTATTTTTGGATTGAAAGGCATTAAGAAAATTCTTCCTCCAACCAAAATAATTTTCCCTATTCTCTCCCAGGGGATGTGCAGTGAATTGAGACCGGTTTGATCAGAATGATGAAGGAAATATGGCGATTTTCGATTGGCGGCTTCTGTGGGTGCTTGAATTTTCTGGTCTTGAGTCTCTTCACCATCAGCCATGGATTAAGGAAGGAGAAGAGACCGATTCTCGCAAATACTCTGCTTCGGCTGTGGGAGAAGAGGGAACCCTAAACGAAGGCAAATGGAAACAGCGAAGGCTGCTTGCTTACTAGACGCGTCACAACAACGCCACTAAACTGAAGATTCCGGAGTCGGTGTGGTAACTGGAGTAGCCGTCGAATGTGAACCCGAGGTGCTATTTGTTCGCTTCGAGGTAGAAGACGGCGCAATCGGACACCAAGATTGGCTTCGAAGGTCCAACAATGGCGGATGTGGAACCAGTCCAAGAAGGATTCACGACTAGGGCTTGCCACTCAATCTGCCCACAGCTCGGTTCCCGCGAAGAAGTTCACGCAACTCTCGCTCTGCTCTGGAGATCCTGGCTTCCTCTGCTCTGGAGATCCCGGATTCACAGCTATGGCTTCCTTTTTGCGTGATCTGTGCTTGCCACACGTTCTGCTCTTTGGATTTTTCGGCCAATCGGGAGAGCAAAATTCTCAGGCTATTTTCTGACTGAAAGGCAAGCAATGGACTCTTTCCTCAAAGGAATGGAACTGAAAGCAACAGAAAAAAAATATGGAACAACCTTTAGATGTTCAAATACCCATCAGATTAAGCTCTAATACCATAAAGATGAAAAATATTTGTTTCTTTATTTTCAT
The DNA here is from genome assembly GCA_036759665.1 of Gynandropsis gynandra. Lineage (NCBI taxonomy): Eukaryota > Viridiplantae > Streptophyta > Magnoliopsida > Brassicales > Cleomaceae > Gynandropsis > Gynandropsis gynandra. The sequence goes on from CM071869.1 coordinate 1,161,324, forward strand.
GTATATTGATAAACGTACAGGGGAGAAAATATATACAGGAAGAGAAGACATGGAAATAAATATATGAAGTAAAAGCTATACCTATTTACTATAAACTAGACATTAACATGTCAAGGGTACAAGTACCAATATATGGACATTTATAGCTCTAATAGATTTTTCAGAGATAAATTTTGAGAAATATATAGAACTAAAGAGTAGTATAATCCATATGAAAAAATATATCTTTATGTGATAAAACACAAAAGAGTAATTCGTTATTTTGCTATCGCTAAGAGTTTTAATAATAAAATCCAAATATATATAATATATTAACAAACTCCTAACATATATAATATATTAACAAACTCTTTAATATCTTTAAGATATTAACAGTTCATCTCGAATTTATCTTCAATACTCTCTTTAAAATTATAACTTCACTACAAGAAAAACAGGTTTTAGGAACCGAAAAATCGGTTCCCAATCCGTCCCTAAACCAGTTTAGAGACGGATTAGAGACGACCAGTGGTAGTATCCAATCGCGCGACTCTAATTTTTTTCAGTCTCCAATCCGTTACTAATTAGGGACGGAAATTTTAGTCCCCAATCCGTCCCTAATTAGGGACCGGAAAAGTAGTCCCCAATCGGTCCCTGGATTTGGAAACGGACAACAAACCGTCTCCAAATTTGGAAACGGCAAACTTCCGTTTCCAATGTTTTTTTTAAATAAAAAAAATTAAAATTTTTAAATTTAATC
>CM071869.1:1164103-1228200 GCA_036759665.1 Gynandropsis gynandra
AACTTTTTTTACCATAACGTCCCGGCAGAACGTTCGGGATCGATAATCGGAAGGGTAGGACGCCCATCAAAATTATCGATCAAGGAATCGATGTCCACCATATCGTCCTTTTCATCAAATATCGGTGGTGCCAGTACCTTTCGAACGGTAATAAATCTTGACAATTTAGTAGTATATATGTGTGGACGTGATTATACTCACTACTAGAAAATTGGAAATTAGAGACGGAATTTAGGAACCGACATTTCCGTTTCTAAATTTAGAAACGGATTAGACACGGATTAGGGACGAACGATGAAATCCGTCACTAATCCGTCCCCAAATTTGGGTACCGAGGAGTCGTGTCTAATCCGTTTCTAAATGGGAACCGATTAGACACGGCATACCATCCGTCTCCAAATTTGGAGACGGATGGTATGCCGTGTCTAATCGGTTCCCATTTAGAAACGGATTAGACACGACTCCTCGGTACCCAAATTTGGGGACGGATTAGTGACGGATTTCATCGTTCGTCCCTAATCCGTGTCTAATCCGTTTCTAAATTTAGGGACGGAAATGTCGGTTCCTAAATTTCGTCCCTAATTTCCAATTTTCTAGTAGTGCTTGTAAATCATGAACTTTCAACTTAGAAAAAATATCAAAATCTTTCTTCGTAGTGCTTTGGTGAAGATTTTCGGAAAACTCATTCTGAATAGTCAGAATAGTCGAATATCAACGTTGCCGAATTAGTCGGATAACTCGTCATACAAGTCGATACACAGTTATAACTCAACAATTTATGATTGAGTCGGATTATTCAAATGATTTTTTTCTACATCGGTGAGAGCTATAGTCGTGTGACTCATAGAGAGCCGGGTACAAGAAACAATGACAGACATGTTTCATAGTAATTTTTATACTTTAAATTTTAAAAAACGGTTATATATTCCATCATGAGTCATATTGCGTCGATATTTTCTAACATGCGATCATCAGTAGCTTAATTTGGATGATTATCTTATGCCTACATATATACCAGACATGAGGTCGTCCTCGATATACTGGATAGACATATACAAAAATATAAGATTAAAAACGAAAATAAACCACGACATCATCTTTTTCAAGGATTATCATTATATTAATTTTCACCATGATCGTCTTATCATGACAAAACACAAAAGTTGTGCTTCGTTATTCTTTTATTAGAGATTTTCGATAATATTAGTTAGACTTTACAATGTAATCAAATATTTAAATAATAAGATAACAACAAATATCTTTCATATATTAACAAACTCATAATAGATATTAATAAAATAATCTCTAAATATTAACAATCCATAATTTCAGAGATATTATCCTATTTTTTAACAGTATATAATATTTTATCTTTTAATTTTTAATAATTATATATTTTGAATCAAATTCGATATAATTTTAGAAATAAGCGAAATGCATTTTAAAAATATTAACAGGTGAACGACACATTTTTTTTCATCATAATCTATAAGGAAATCAATTAAATGCAACACGACTACATTCTTTTGGAGAGATTATAAATTCAAATGGAATAACCGTATTCTAATTGGAAACTAAAACATAATCGATACAAGTAATAGCATCCGAAATTAAAATTTGTAAATATAATATGGTGAGAGACGGATATAACAGTCAAATATTATATTTAAAATTGACTGACCAATATTTATAATTCAATTTTATGGATAACTATTGATATAAAAAAAATGAAAGGTAAAAATTTAGTGGTCAAAAGGGAATGTTTGACAATCACAAAGGCTTGTTACCTTTTGACCACTTTGATGTTTCTATTTATTTCTTCTTTTCTGAAATTTGTATTCACTTTTTTCCATACAACCTAAACTATTAAAAATGAATGATTTTTAAACATTTTAACTTCTTATAATTTCTAATGGTTTTAAAGATCTTTGTCTAATTCGGTTTAGTTTTCATCCAGACATTTGGTTGTTGGTCGCTCATCAATCGATTAGATACCAATTAGTGAATATTATTTTTTAAAATTTATTTGGTATAAAACAATATCATTTTGATATTTATAAAAATATTAAACTAAAATCAATTTAAAACAAATATATTTATTATTTTCATATCTAAAATCTTAAAAGAAATTGTAAAAATAATTTGATAATAAAAAATATTTAGACGCCGATTAGTCACCAATCAATTCGTTTGAATATTAGACCCTCGTCGATCATCCGAATAGTGTCTAACACTGTTTAAAACACGTTAAATATATAACTGAAAGATAAACCAAAATTTCTAGAATAATTTAAAAATATATATGAGCTTTGTATTTTTACCAAAAACGATAGAATTTAAACCAACAGATCAAGTAACACAATAGAAAAGATATATCATATATATGATTTACGAATTCTGATCTTAAAAAAATTTCTATTATTTTTTGGGAAATCAAAGAATTAATAAATTATATAAATTAAAGTTAAACCAATAATCTTGAAAATTTTATTGTAAAGATTTTTGAGACCATATATATATAGATAATTTAATTGTATGGTGTCATTATATTATTAGTTAAAATTAAAATGATCTTATATAATAACTTATGGTTGAAGAGTGTAATTGTTATGAATTTAAAAATAGAAATCGATTCGTAATTTTTGATTTATTGAAGGATCAAATTAAAAATAGTTAAAGATATTTTCTATAAATACATAGATTATAATTCCAATAAAAACTAGAAATAGACAAAATATTTTTATTTCATAATCAAGAATAAACGAAAAAATTTCTCATTGTCAATTGAAAGGTTCAATTCGAAGTTTTTAAATTCGCATTTATTTCATTGGTATAAAGGTTATCACGTATGCACAACGTGATATAATTTACTCAACTTTAATAGCCAATAGAAAATGTAGAACAAGTATCTGAGTACCATTTAGCTTACCATAGTTTTTTTTTAATTCGAAATGAATCATTTATATTTTCACTATATATATTATTTAATATTTTAAACCTTATTAAGATAATTATGCCAATTGGTTATAGAGGTATAAATTTTACGTTTGTAAAAAAAAGTTTATAATTTATATATATATATATATATAACCATGGAATTTTGTATAATCTCTTGATCAAAACAAGAATTGACAAATTAGATTTCTATAATATAATTATATAAATATTCTATAATTTATAAAAAATAACAAATTGTAAATAACAATTTATTAAATATATATTTTTATAACATTAGATTTTCTATAAATTTGTATTAGATCTATAAACCCCTATGAAAATTTTATATCTTCCAGTCGTAACATTTCAAACATCGATAAACTACACTTATATTTCCATTTTACCATTTCACTTATCCCAAGTTAAAATTTATATTTATTATTTGAATTATATAAATCGTTTGTACTCGTCTTAGCTAAATCTTAGCAATAATTGGTGCTTATCCTGAATAAACAAATAGTCTATACATAAATTATTATATATATATAAGTTAGTTTTGGAAGTTAACCTCATTAGATTGACCATAGACTAAAATAATATTATTGGGGTCTGTTTCTATGAATCATGAAATCAGATTATTTCGATCAATGGGGAACTCAAAATCAATTATCGAAACCACCGATTATTACGGTGATTATCAAAAGCAAACCCTAAACTAAAATATGAATTTTAATATATTTTTGGTTAGTAATTTTAATGTTTAATGATAAATAATGTCACATTCAAAAAATTTAAAGAGATTCCTCTAATTAAAAATATAAATAGTATAAAATTTATGAAAAAAGGGTGGCGAAACAAGCCTGAACTTGTTTAATAAAAAGGAAAATTATACAAATTACACCCAAAATATGGATTAAGATTTTTTCTTAAAAACACGCTTTAAAAAACATATACGTTGTTTTTAAATTAGATATTCAAAATATATTGTTTAATAATAAATATTTTGAAAATCACGTATTTCAAGATTATTTTTTATAAATCTTGTTGTATTATTTTTTCAACCTAAAATCTAGTGGTTATTTAAATTACGTATTATTATTTATTCTTTTTCAAACGCAAACCCGACATCCATCCAACAACAACTACCGGTGGTCTATGTAGTTTGTGAAACCTTGATTTCTGGGGTTATTAATATTTTCCCATTTTCCTAAGAATATTTTAATAATTAAGTAAATTACCGGTTAATGACATGTTAATTATTTTATATATGCTTAACCTAAGCCTACAATTTCTAATGACGGTCTTGATTATCTGACATTAATTATTGATTATATGATAATAGTGAATTATTGAAATATAAATACTCTTCTGATATGAATCATCATTTGTTAAAATAACAATGTTAATTCCAAGTATAAAAAGTTAATTATATACTTCTTCTTTCTTAAATATTTTCGTAAATATCTGAGGTAATCAAAGGCCTTTAGCATTACTAATGATTAAAGGTTAGTGAAAATATTTAATCCACAAAAGGTTATAATAAGTAATACTGATAGTGATATGACGATTAATTATACAATTTTAATAAGCCTGTTTATATAGGAATCTAATACGTTCCACCATTACGTAGATTCGCATGCACCGCACGTAGCTGTTACTAAGTTAAATAATTGTGACATTTTGATTAATTAGTAGTTTGTAATTATCTCTCTTTATCATGTGATTAATTATACCCAAAATCATTAATTAGTAATATTTCTTATTCGTTTACCTAATTAACAATAAACATTGAATATTTCAATATATATATATATATACACACACAAGAATATAAAATCGTATGTCAATACTTTTTCATATAAGAAATGATAAATAAAAATTATAAACTATATCAGAACATGACATGATTTTAAGATAATAGTATTTAATCTTGATTGAAAATATAGTTTTTAGCATTGTAGCATAATTTTGAAATGAAATCAATTATAATTCAACTAAAAAATCGAAAATTGTTATAAAATATAACGCAATTGCATCAAGAATAATTTTAGTTTGAATGTTCTAAATAGTAAAAGTATAAAAAAATATATATAATAAACTATATATGTTTTTCATACTGTTAATATATAAATAAAATATCATATACATTTTTTCATTTCTTTTATGTTTCCTGTCAAACAGTAAGACTTACTTTTCACCGATCTTTGGCATGCAATAAAGATTGCATGTTGGCTTAATTTAAGATATATTGGACCCACAAATTTTATTAATTTTTTTTATATTGTGATAAAAAAAAATCTCTTTTATGTATCATCATTTGACCTATGAATTTCATGCAATTATATATATATATATATATATATAGCTACAATTACCATGTGACATCGTGTCTATTACACCATTACTTTCATATATGTTGAAAACGCATCGTCCAAGCAAATGCCTATGTCTTTCACGCTTGACAAATACGATAATATATATATAGATAGATAGATATATACATATATAATATATAAATAAACATTTTTTTAATAATAACTTTTAAACATAAAACGATGAGATTTCACATCTAACACCAAAAAATTTAACCACAAACTCTTATACATTATCTTTTCATTGTATTAGGATAACATAACCGATAGAAACAAATTTTGAAAAATTACATTCATAAATGTCGTAAAAAGGGTTTTTTACACGTAAATTTCTCTCGAATTTTATAAAATTATAAAAGTACATTATGTATTTTAGATATTTTTTTTATAAAACAACGAAATAGGAAGAAATAGTATACATGACAAATCTTTCATCTTTTAGTCTCATTTGATAACAAAATTTAGATCTTTAGATGTTTTTCTTTGTCATTTTGTTTGTATATATGAGATTATGTCGGTAATACATATGTATATATATACCAAAATAAAAGAATCCGATTTCACCAGATTCGGATTCCGAAACATCCGAAACTCTATTATGAATTATTATCAAGATTTGGGAAAACCCGAAAACAGAAGATCGAGATAAATATCTGGATTTATGGTATACGACATGCAGCGGAATAGATCTTCTGATTCTACGTGTAATAACCGAAAAAACTTGATATTGATGGGATGTATCAAGAAGAGAGACTCTCTGAAAGTTTCTGTAAACTTTTGTAAAAAAATGAATTCCCTTTCAGAAACCAAATGAATCTCATTTATATAGGCACATGAACTAGGGATTATAAACCGACAGATAACCGATTAATTCTGGTTCTCAATTGTATCGTTTAATTTCGCCCATCATGAAATATAAACGATACTACCAAAGGTCTCTATGCATATAATCCTCCCCATTCAATTCAATACCGAAGTCCAATCAATTAAACTTAAATCCGATCACGTTTAATTTGGACTAAACCGAATGACAACATTTATTCCAACATTATTCACATATAAGTCCATAAATATAAGATTAAACCCAAAAATTTATACAAAAAGATATGCGTATATAGGACAAAAGGGTAAATAAAAATAATAGGAATAATAAAATGTAGAGGAGGTATATAGGGGTGATGATAAATGTATGGATATAAATGGTGAGTTCAAAGTCCGGCAACATCATGAAGAATTTTACTGCACTCCCTTCGGAGACCACTAAAATCCGGCGTCAATCTTGCCCTTTCTCATTTAATTACCTATTTATATGTATTTATTTCTTATACTATATTATATTATATATAATCTATTCATTCATTAAAAAATGTTTTTAATTAATAATTTGCGGCGATCTAATCGATTATAGTTTTTTTATTATAAAAAATCAACGGTTAATGACAGAAGAAATGATTCGTTATGGAAATTTTATTTATCTTAATTACAATCCATTTAATAATAATATCCATTTTTATATCCATGCACCTAATTTTATGATTTTTCAAATATACATTTTTTATATAATCTAAAAGAATACAAATGTAATCAATTCAATTTTCTTTCCTTATCCATTTCGTCGGCCATTTTATTGCAAGTATATATATTGCTTAATCATGGGAAAACATATACTCATTAATTTTCCAGCAATAGGAATCGAGGGCATGCAATTGAAGTTATGCAAAATGACAAACTATATAAAAAAAACATGCATTAATTATTTCCTATCATGTGATACAAGTACACAAAATTATGCATTTGTTTTTTGCATGTATAATGAATACACCATATTGTATAACACATATTATTATTTTTTCACCCTTATGGCATGTATAATTATGCGTTACCCCTTCAACTAAATTACGATTTTATCATTTCAAACCTTATTTAATTTTCCAACCCCCTCTTCATCTATAAATATACCTTTGCTGCTGTTGCTCATACAACACAACACAAACACAGTTTCAGAAGAGAGAGAGAGAGAGAGAGAGAGAGAGAGAGAGAGAGAGAGATGGCAGGGAAGGGAGACAAAAACGTGGCTGTGTGTAACATGAAGCTTGAGAAGCTTCTCAGCATGAAAGGTGGCAATGGACAAGACAGCTATGCCAATAACTCTCAAGCTCAGGTCTCTCCTATTTTCACATTTATATATATCTATATATGTTTCTGTGTATATTCTCTTTGGATCATATCGGTATCACATTTTGAAAAAATACTATATGAATATATATATATATCTTAATAACCTCACCCTACTAATTAATTTTCTTATCCAAGTTCGAAGTTTTGTTCCTAATTAAAAGATGGATCCTTCGGTTTATAGCGCGGATTAAGATTTAGAACTTTATCTTATTATTAAAAAGATATATATATATATATTTGCGTTAAGGTCAGTTTTACGTAGATCTACAACATTAGAGTTTAATGATTATTAATTATATAATAATTTAAATTAAATATACGTCATGCCCATGCAGGCGATTCACGCACGATCGATGCTTCACCTTCTAGAGGAAACCCTAGACAATGTCCACCTCAATTCCTCTGGTGACTCTCCACCGTTCACGGTGGTGGATTTAGGCTGCTCCTCCGGCTCCAACACCATTCACATCGTAGACTTCATTGTTAAACACATCTCCAAGCGGTTCGAGGCTGCCGGAATCGAGCCGCCTGAATTCTCCGCCTTCTTTTCCGATCTCCCAAGCAATGACTTCAACACTCTGTTTCAGCTTCTGCCTCCTCTTGTCTCCAACTCTTGCATGGAGGAGTGTCTCGCCGCAGACGGAAACCGATCCTATTTTGCCGCCGGAGTACCTGGATCATTTTACCGGCGACTTTTTCCGGCCAGATCTATTGATGTTTTCCACTCTGCCTTCTCTTTGCATTGGCTGTCTCAGGTATCTTCCATTTCACGTATGTTCCAGGAAGTTGTTCCTACGTTTTTGATGAATCATATATATATATATATATATATATATTATCATAAATTCTTGAATAAATAGATTTTGATTTAGTTATTTCCAAAACCTAAAATCATATTTGACCGTCAACTGTTATTTGATCCAGTTATTGCCGGTTACTGACAAAATACAGGTGCCGGAAAGCGTGACAGAGAAGAGATCGGCGGCGTACAACAGAGGGAGAGTGTTCATCCATGGCGCGGGAGAGAAGACCGCGAAGGCATACAAGAGGCAGTTCCAAGCTGACCTGGCAAGGTTCCTGAGGGCTCGGGCATACGAGCTCAAGCGAGGTGGGTCCATGTTTCTCGTCTGCCTCGGCCGCACCTCCCTTGACCCCACCGACCAAGGTGGCGCCGGTCTCCTCTTTGCCACCCACTTCCAGGACGCCTGGGACGACCTTGTCCGCGAGGTACTTACCATCTTTTCCACTCTATTTTAAATTAAGGAAAATTCATATTTATCTGACTACGATCATGTTTAGTATATTATTTCCATATGATCAAAGCATTCAATTAGGGCATGTCATCCTACACATTTCAACGCAAAATAGAGACAGCTCCGGCTATATGTATATATATACCTGCATATATATATATATGTGTGTGTCTGTTGTGTCAAACGGATATATGAACCAATTAAACGACTCAAAAATGGACAATAATAATAAACATATATAACAGTATTTATGTATATACATACATACACAAGAATATTTTGCCCTAATGCCATACTAAATGGCTAAGGACGTAGAGATAAATGATTGTGGTGGCTCAGGACCAGATGATGAAACCCTCATCAGTCCTATTTCAGCCACAAGCGATCCTACCCGTCGGATTCCCTTTGTTGGGTGAATCTCAGCCGTCAATTTCACCGACGACTTACGTCGGCATCATTATGACCGTAGAGACAAAACCGGCAGGCCATATTATTGATTCCGGTAAAAAGAGACAACAGAGAAACTGATGTTGCTACTTCTTTATTGTAACACAATCATTGAAGCCGTCAGATCCAATTTTCATCACTTACAAAAAGTTACTTACATATCTTTGTCTTTTTAGAGAGAGAAAGAGAAAGAACATAAAGGAAAATATAATTAGCCGATACATACCAAATTGTCATGATAAATCTAGATCAAGAATCTAGGTTGTCCAAATATTCATATATATATATATATATATATAATATTGGATAAACCTAAATTTTTGTTAAGCTAATTTTTGGGATTAGTTTGATACAAATCTATATTTGACAAAAACATTAATATTGATATTGATATTGATATATATATATATAATATTGTACAACCTAAACTCTCGTTGAACTAGCTTTTGGAATTATTTACCCAAATTCAGATTCGACAAAAACATTCATATTATATACTCTACAAATTTACAAATTCCTTGAAACTTGAATCACAAAAAAAAGACTTTTGGGCATCTTAAGTTCATAAATCATTCATCAAATGAGACCGTTGGAATTTAGGGTTTAAGCTCATTCAAACCATTTGAACATGCAAATGTGACAGGGGCTGGTGAGTAGAGAGAAGCGAGATAGCTTCAACATTCCGGTGTACGCTCCAAGCCTACAAGATTTCAAGGAAGTGGTAGAGGCTGATGGATCATTCGTGATCGATAAACTAGTGGTGTTCAAAGGCGGTAGCCCCCTAGTGGTAAGTGAGCCTGATGATGCAGCCGAGGTCGGAAAGGCCTTCTCCAATAGCTGCCGTAGCGTTGCAGGAGTGCTTGTAGAGGCTCATATCGGTGAAGATCTTAGTGACGAGCTTTTTTCACGAGTTGAACTCCGAGCTACGACCCATGCCAAAGAGGTCTTGGAGCATTTACAGTTCTTTCACATCGTTGCTTCTTTGTCTTATGCTTAATTAGATGCAATTAGGAGTGTATACACATTTGAGTATGTGTTTTTTCTTTCCTCTTTTGGCATTTACGGTTTCCTTCTCCTTTGCTCCTTCCAGTTTGGATCATGTAGACATAGAGATATTTGCTAAGTGTTCTTTTTCATTTAGTTTTTCAATTGGGAGAATATGAAATATAACCTCGTAATGGTTCGGAACTTCACACATATCCCCGTAATCTTATTTAAAAAAATAGATAAAAAATATATTTGGTCTTATATTTTGTTAGTAAAAATACATACAGTTTAATATTTTTGTTAGTGAAACGAAACTTATTTCAAAATTGAAAAAAATGAACGAAAGACGATTTCGAACTAGAGAGTAATAGTCAGCGATTTTAAACGGTTTTCAGTTATTTCAAACAATTTCAGTAATGTTCGAACGATTCCCAACGAATTTTGAGCGATTTTCAACCATTTTCAACGATATTCGAAGGTTTCATGGTCATATGAGTTGTTTGGGTCGGTATTGAACAATTTAGAAATATCAATATTATAAAAATATTTTAAAAGTTAAATCTTTTTTAAAAGGGGAATATTACGCCTAATAGCTAATAGCATTTCAAGGTATTTTTGAACTTGGTCCTTTTCAACTCCATAAGTAACTGTTCAATATCACTATATACATAGGTTAAAGCTGAGACAAAAGAGTCTATTACAGATATACATACATACATACATACATATATGTGTGTATATCTGTGTGTGTGTAGCATAGGATCATTGCAGGAGCAAGACAAACAGTGGTTTCAAATATTTCAGAAGATGGTAATGTATTTTTGTAAATATAAATCAAGATAGCTTTAGTTTTAAACTCAACCATTTGCATCAAAATGGAAGAATACAGAGAATCAAATCACTGACCGGCAGATGGATATGTTAGCAGTTCAAGTGACTTCTTCAAGTAATCCACAGCAACCGATACATCGTCAAAAGCCAATGCTCCAACCGCGAATCTAGCCGCCTTGTGTGCCTCCGCGACTTTCTCGGGAGATGGCTGGTAACTGCTGTCGTATTGGTATTTCTGTGCGGGACTCGGCAGAGGATCTGGCACTGGTGCATTACTGTTACGCTCGTTTGACGATGAGTAAGGAGAAGCTGATGAAAAGCTTGTTGAAGAAGCAGTGAGTGCAGATTGAGGAGAATAATAAGGTTCTGGGCTTTGGTAATGAGAAGGGTAGTGTGAAGGAGTGGATGGTAGGATACTCTCGGTAAAGCTCGGGTAAGATTGGAAATTAGGGTAAGAATAAGGAGAGGGTTCGTGCTGTTGTGGCGGGTCTTGGTGGTAAGGTTGATGAACGTAGGGTTGAGGGTAAGGGGTGTCTGATCGGCTCGTGGGAGGTGGAAGGTCGTTGGTAGCATATGTGGTTGTATGGTAAGAAGGAGGTGGCTGTAGCGGCCGAACATCAGTTGGATGTTCATCATTAGGATTGTTATGGAACCGGGGAGGTGAATGTGGCACTTGAGGGAAATGATTGTGGCTTGAACCATCCTTTAAGTCATGTGGAGGATCAGGCTCTGTTCTGCGACTGGTCTCATTGACATCGGTTCCACCATGATCCTGCGAACAATTCGCTTATCTTACTTGAAATTTTCAATCCTATGGTTTGTATAATCGAAGATCAGAAAATTTTGTGCCTCTCAAAACATTCCATAAGTGATTGTGACAGAATGTGAACTAATCTGATATCTATATCAAGTTTGAAGAACTTACATATGTGCCGTTGGGGCCGATTGATGGCACGGATAAATCATCATCACCAGCAGGACCACCCGGAGTAGGCTTTCTTCCTTCTTTCAAGGCTTTCCGTATGTCAGCAGCTTTCCAAGCAGCGTACTTCTGTTTCAGCTCTATCTGCCAAGGTCGTAAAGAATACCGTACGAAAGAAATTATAGCCTAAGACAGACAAATTCATCAAAGCCAACGTTTTTCGAGGAAATACAACGTTGGATGGACAAATTAGAAACTCACATCAGGTGGAAGCGGTCCAAACTGGTTCAGAATTTCAAAGAAAATGCTTGCAGCATAAAATGTTTTGGCAGTATTCCTGTAAAAAGGCTCGATCAATCCTGACATTCAATCCAAGCTTCTGTAAATGAGTTACAAGTATTCATGTTTTCACACTCCTAAGATAACCACAAAACTGAACATGGAGTTGAACCAAAATCATAATCGGCGATAATTACCACTTAGAGACGGATCTGAAAACCCAATTCCCCAAAAGCAAATAGGAACATGTCAGTTATGGTAACATTTGGACGGATCTAGTCTAATATATATATGTTCCTCTAAGTGCTTTGGACGCAATTACATATGATAGTATATATGTATGTGCCAAAAGAATTTGAAGAACGGATCTATATGAAAAAGGAAATCCCATCACATTCAGCGAGTATCAGTGAAAAGATTAACACTTTCTTACAAATCTGCTCTTCCCGAACGATCCTGCTTGTCTGCCTTAGCGAAGACATTCAATGCAAACCCCTCCACATGCAAATTATCATCAGGAGACAGATTCAATGATTTCTTATCCTACAAAAGAACCAAAAGTTATTATCCTAAAAGCTGGAAACTAAGAGTTCACCATGATGTGTCTGCCATGACATATCACAAATCTTAAATGTTCATCAGAATACACACAGCAAGAAGGTTCAATGTGGCATATTATAGTTGCAAGATGAAATTAAGACACCGGAAGCTATCGAACTGAATCAATTACCATACATATGGCTAAGCACTATGAGCTTTACAAGTTAACTCGACTTCAGTCATCATTTTCATAACCTAATCCATCTAAATGAGCGTAACCCATAACGTAGTTTAGCACACATAGATCGATCAGGTAACAATTTGGATATTTGTTCCACTAATATCAAAAAATATGACGAACAGACCTTCTCCAACTGTTTAATGAGGGACATGAGAAGAGAATTAGTAGTCTTAGTCCTCTCGTTCTGAGGAATCCTCAATCCTCGTTCCATGGCGTATAACCGACCTGATCATCAACACAACGATCAATAACCAAAAGAAAAAGTTTACAAAATCCACAAAAACATCACAAAAAACGAAATACTAGAATCGATAATACGATATGAAATCGCAGGAATCGATCACAACGATTAACGAAAAATGTAAAACCCTCTAGGTTTCTAATTAAACAGACAACGCACAGTAATACGCAACAAGAGGTTCGTGTTTCTGCAACTCATCGGCGCGTTGCAAGTACGGAAGAAGAGTCTTTGCCGGTTCGTTCTGGTTCGACATTGATTTTGCGTTCGTAAGCTTCGAGGATTCTCTGGTTGAGAGCACGACTGTATGACTTGTTCTGTTCAGAAGAAAGAAACTTGTCCTCATTGGTTTCTCTCTTAACACTTTAGTAACCGTGAAGCTCCAAAACGACGTCGTCGAAAGAGATTTTAGCAGTTCAGTCCTTGAATTTTCTTGAATTTTCTTGATTTCCCCAATATTTTCAAAAGTTCAGAATCCAAAAAGGTTTCAAAGCAGTGTAATAGAAAGTTTCCAAATTTAACGTACAGAAAAATGCATTAAAATACAAAATTTTTTAGGAGACGGCGATGATGATGTGTGTGAGCTTAGGATTGGACAAATAATGAATATTTGCGAATATCCGACTATTTGTATTTTTGAATTCGACGAATATCTAAATTTATTATTTATTTCTGTATTTGTAAATTCGTATATTTATAAATACGAATATTTGTCGGATATACGAATATCCGCCTGGATAAATCCGGGTAAAACGAAATGCCCACTCTTAATGGAAAGGAGTAGCCAACTACAGAAACACCAATACAAACATACACATGTAGTAAAGTTTCTACTCTCTCCCTGTCTTTTGTTCTGTTTCTAGAGATAAACTCCCTTCCTAGTAACAACTGACCAACATTGTATCATTACATCTCTCTCTCTCTCTCTCTCTCTCTCTCTCTCCATCACGGTGAAGCAGCAACCACCGGGTCAACGCCAGAAACATGAGTCGCAGTGTCCTCTTTGGTAATGGCTACATAGTTTGAAGGTACAGCCTGCCTACTGAGACTCTCTCTCTTCCCTTCTTTCGCATTGGATCGACTCCCATTTTGGTGAGCGTTAAGAGATAAACGCCGACTAGGAGTTCCGTTAGGTCCTCCATTTGCGCGTGTGACTCCCGTCTTCTTGGCACTGACTGGTCTCGCAGGACTCGGTCTGGACCCAAAGGCTGATTCTTGATCCGTGTGTTGCAGTTCTTGGTGCTTCTTCTGTTCCTGTAAGAGAACTTTTGGTTAATCCGTGAAGACGGGTTTTTACAGGTGATTGTAAAGTGATCAACTTTTACCCTAAGCCTCCTTTTCTCTTCTTCTCGTTCTTGCCTGAGCATAGCGTACTCGTCTAACATGGCGAGTAGAGGAACACCATCGTAAGCAAACGACATGCTGTGATCTTCTTCCCAAGCCCGGGTTTTAGCAACCAATGTATCAACCATGGCTTTGTGTTACACAGAAAACCATAAACCTTTAGTCCTGGTTCCGTTCGACGCGAATAGATAAGTAATGTTCTTTGGTTCTATACATACCAGGAATCTTGTTGACCAAAATCCGAGCTTTTTCAGCTCTCTTGAGATTTAAATGTGCGCCTCTACTCGCGCTATATCTGTTATCGTCCTGTAAAAGTCAGATAATTAGATCACCCGAGAAGTCATCTGACAAATCTACGATGATAGGAAGCAAATAGAATAGAGAAATCATGTGTACCCGGTTGTAGTCTTCAAGCCAACTCTCTTCCTCACAAGCTGACATCCATTTTTCAACTCGATCCAATATTTCCTTTCGGCTAAATGCTTCTTCCTTAGCCTTTGCAATTTGGCTATCCATGTCAGCCAGTAATTCAGTAGGTTCAATGTTTCCAGAATCAATCAATGTCATGATTCTCTCACGAGCAGATTCTGGGTTTATTTCTATATGAGCACGAGCATATATCTCCTCAAGCTCGGATTGCTTCTTGAATGCGATTTCCTTCATTCGACTAGATTTCAATTGGTCAAGCCTTTCCACTTCCACTTCAGCCTTAACAAGTATTTACAAAAATATATATATATATATATATATAGCACGCGATTGTCAATCATACATGCCACTTCAAAATTTTCCAGGAGGATTGAGGTATAATTCAAAATACCTGCTCAATCAAATCGATTGCAAGGGCACCTGGTACAGTCACCTCATCAACTGAAGCTGAAATGTTACAAGTAACATGATCAAAAAGCTCCCTTTCTTCTTCAGGAGTATCCATCAGATTCCACAGGTCAATTAGCTGAGTCGCCAATTCTTGAAGCTGCAAAAAACAGAAATTCATTTAATGAAACCGATGAACAGAGATTCCTGCGAGATTTTCATTCAGCCTGCCAAGAAGCTAACATCTTTTGGTCTTAAACATGTGTCAGCACAATTTATACCATTTGTTCTCCACAAATTTGTTATGCAGTACTTGCAACGAAAGGGCTTTAAAAAGTGTAGAAAAACATTGCAGTGTTCATCGCCATCAAGCAAAATTCTGATATCTTCAGCCTAAACTGACCATATTAATTTCATAGGTCTCAGGGACAAACTTTTGACATACCTTTTTAAGTCTTTGCTTCTTGTCCTCTTTAAGAGTCACAACTGTGTTAGCCAGTCTTGAAAGTGTATCATTGCTTATACTCTTGGACTGAACACCAGTGGCACCGTCCAAACTTGGATGAACCTCGGTGACAGTGCTTAAAAAGTCCAAACCAAGAACGGCACACAAATCATGAACTGTATTCACGAATTCGAACACCTTGTGCAACCTGTCACTCTACCGACATAAACCAACTGGTTTAGTCCAAAGGAATTTGGAAGCTACACATCACATTGATATTACAAGGAATCCTTTACCTTCTCTTTCTGGAGCTCTTGGAGTTGACTCTGGTATTCATCTAGTTTCTTCAGGGACAGGTCAGATTCATCGACTACAGGAGCCTCGTCGTTCACACTTCCAGCAATCTCCCCGCATATCTTCTGAATTTGAGATTGTATATCAGAGAACTCCTTGACTCTTTCGTCTTTCTGTTTCCATAGCTGTTCAAGAACTGGAGCTATAGCAGCAAGTTGTTCTTTGATTGTTCCTGAAGTCTTCTCCGGCTGCAATTGAGACAAGGACATCCATAACTCTACAACTCACTTATCTGAATTCTCAACACCCAGAAAGATGTTCATTACACTGTTCATTTCTAGATTTGCCAGCACTTACAATGCCCATGAAGCTCTTTTCTCCAAGAGCACATGCAAGACTGGAGAGCTCAGCCTTTGCATCTGACAAAGTCTGAAGAAGCTCGGCTCGGGATTTTGCAGCCAGCTCAACCTTCCTTTTGTAGACATCTAGACACTCCTGCTCGATCTGAAGAAGCATCTTGTCTCGCTCTCCATCACTCTCACCGACTTCATCCCAGATTTCCTGCAAAAAGTTTTCTGGTGAGTTGAAGGACCGATGTCTACATTACACCGCCTTCAAAACTGAGTAAATCAGACAGAATGATAGACATCGAAGCCAAATTACCTGCAACTTCTGCAGTAATGTGCCGCAGGTGATTTCTCCAAGGAGAGGATTTTCTGCATCTGTCACCGCCATTCACTACAAATCAGGTGTCCTGTGTAAAGACACAGAAGACGATGGAATCATAACCAAATTAGCTCAACGCCCAAGAGTCCAAAATTCAGATTTTTCCTGCAAGAACTTGCTTAATAACCAAGGAAATAAAGCTTCATCGATGGCAGCCAACCATGTTAAATGGTCGCATTAAAGCGAAACACATACTGCGAATTAGTCTTTCACTCGACTCAAAATGGATTAAAAAGGAGTATGATTTGCATCAAACTGAGATGGCATCAAGCTAAAAACAGCAATCTCAACAGATTTTCTCAACATCCAATCACATCAGACTAACAAATGAACACTCAATAAAAGTCCGATCACAGGGATAACAAAAGCAATTGAGAAGTCCCGGAATCAGGAAAAGAAAAAAAGTTGAACTTCCCCCAATGCTCAAAACCCTTTTTTTAGCAAGACCCACAAAGTGACCTACATTATACCACAAAAATATGTGCAACAAAAAATCCGGATAAACTCCTAGCAGAACTCAAAATATAACCACATCCAATTCCCTTTCGCAGATAAAAACACGAACATCATGAAAATCGAAATGCATTGGGAGTAAAACCCAGTCAAATAAACCTCAACAAAGAAGAGGATCAGAAATCGAAATCGAAATCGAAATCGATCAGAATCAAACAGTACAAAATGCTCTTTACCGATATCGAGATTGGAGCTAGGGTTTTATGCAAGATTTTTCCCCTTTCCCAGATCTGAAGCTTTCCCTCTGTGTATCTCTCTCTCTCTCTCTCTCTCGCAGTGGTCAGTGTTTAGTGTAAGAGAAAGTTCATTAACATATGAAATAGAGAAATCTATGGAGGTGGAAAATAAATTGAATTTTGTGGGACCCACTTTGCAGTACGAACAAACTTCATTAACTAAGTTGCCAAAATTACCCTTTCTTTTTCCAATTATTTATCAGAATGGCACTTTCTGAGTGTCTGTTTTGACCTGTAGTTCGCTTCTTTGACTGAACCTCAACTTTTACCATCAACAACTACATTTAATTTTCTTAATCTTAATTAAAAATTGATACACCGCTTTTGATCATTAAATTAACCGAATGTTTTCAGTAATTTAATTATAATTATTGTCTAATTTATATCATCATCTATACATCATATATTATTTGTGTTTTTTTAAAATAAATTATTTTATAACGCGAGAGAATTCGAAGTAAGGAAGTAGGGACCACCTTTGTCGGAAGCTCCCACTTAGGGCTGCGGAAAATAGAATTTGTAATTTGTAACCATAAATTAAACTATAACTAGATAGTTGTCTCGAACTCCATCAAAACATTATACGTATATATATACACACACTTTACATACACATATACACAAAATTATAGATGTACGAACTTACGTAACTAAGCTTTGAATGGATATATATATATATATATGCGTGTATACACATCTATATATGTATACTTATACTCACACAATTATATGTTCGAGGTGAAAATTTTTGTGGAAGAAACACAATGATTCTATAACTTAAATATTTTAAAAAATCCTGAATCGTATTAATAATTACTTTTTAAAAAAATCTATGAATTAAAGTTCATTATCATATATTTTTTTTATCATATATGGTGTATAATATTACGATGAAAACATTGAAAATGGTAAAATCCAAATACGTATTTTTGGGCCTATAGCCATTTAAGAGTGCAAGTATCGACGGAATATCATATATATTCTCGTAAGGCTAAAACGCTTTAAAAATATGCTTCTCTAAAATAATTATTTAATCGGAAAAAAACTGGAGAAAATACAAATTTACCTTTAATTTTCGAACGTGAAAAAACCCACATTCTGCAGTTTTTCGACGTGAAAAACTGTCAAATCGTATCAAAAGCAATAACGAACAAGTGATTTCGAACTTGAGAGGGATCGATTCGAAGTTGGCAAGAAAGAAATGACTAGAATCAGCAGCAGCATCAGTGAAGAAGAGAGCACGTGACAATCTTCAATGGCGTCAATAAGTGTAAGTAGATCGATTTCTAGGGTTTTGCAGGCTGTTGAGTTCCAAAATGGTTTATTGATTTGAAATGGGTGTGAGTGTCAATGAGCCGGTTGAGTCTCGGTTGAGTCGCAAGAGTCTGTTGTCTCAGTGAGTCGGTTTGGGTCGTGATGGTCGGTTGAGCGTCGATTTCTAGGGTTTTGTAGGCTGTCGAGACCCAGAATGGTTTATTGATTTGAAATGGGTGTGAGTGTCAGTGATTCTGTTGAGTCTCAGTGAGTCGATTTGGGTCGCAATGGTCGCTTGAACGTCGCAGAAGTCTAAGGGTCGTTTGAGTCGGTTGTCTCAGTGAGTCGGTTTAGGTCGCAATCATCGCTTGAGCGTCGCAGGGGATCTAAGGGTCGTTTGAGTCGGTTGTCTTAGTGAGTCAGTTTCGGTCGCAATCGTCGCTTGAGCGTCGCAGGGGGTCTAAGGGTCATTTGAGTTGGTAGTCTGAGTTAGTCGGTTTAGGTCGCATGGGTCAGTTGAGTCGTATGGGTCGATTGAGTCGTAGGGTCGGTTGAGTCGCATGGGTCGGTTGAGTCGCATGGGTCGGTTGAGTCGCACGGGTCGGTTGTTGAGTCAAAGGGTCGGTTGGGTCGCATGAGTCGGATTGGTCGGTTGAGTCGCATGGGTCGCTTGAGTCGGTAGAAGTATAATGTATTCTTAGTTAATTGGTCATTTTGCAGGTGGCGTCAAAGCCGAAGTTTGTGTATGATTTCAAGCACATGGACAGAATACCAAAGATCACCACCAAGTGTTATCCTCACGAGACAATAACGAAGCTGAGAGGAATCTTAGATGAATACGAGTTGCATTACTTCGACAAGGAATCGCAATTTAAGCATTTATTCCATTTCCAATGTGACTCCACATTGACTAAGGTTCAAATGTCTATCCTCCTAAATCACTCCGTGATTGTACGGGACAAGAAGGAGTTGTGGTTCGTCTTAAACGGTGTTCCCATCCGGTACTCTATAGTGGAGCACGCACTAATTTCCGGATTGAATTGCGGACCATATCCTAAAGGATGGGAGTCCAAAAGGGGTGATACATTCAGCCGGAAGAATTTCGGTCGGAAAGGTAACCCCTGCACAAATCATTGGAAAGTTTGTGAAGGCGAAGAATGATGAGGACCGGAAGAGGTTGGCAACTTTGTTGTTGTTGGCGCAAGTTATGGCTCACAAGCCTTCATCAGACAACTCTATCAGCCATGATCTCATTGACATGGTTGATGATTTGGAATTTTGTGAACACTTTCTATAGGGGAGTTACACATTCGAGAAGATTATGGATACTTGCCGCAAGCACATTAGCGGGGAATCACCGAAACCAAAATGGTATTGTGGCGGTTTCATGATCCCACTAATGGTAAGTTATATATATTATTCGAATAATTTGAATTTTTTCGTACTTTTTGCATTCTTATCATTTTGTTTTAATGTTGCAGTTACTTGCTTTCGAAACCATCTTTAGTTTGGGCGAAAAAGGATGGTATGTTGATGTTATGGATGCAGATCCATCATGCCCAAGAATGTGCAAGAAGATGGTTAAATCCAGTATTAACCTGAAGTATGTAGACGTGATAAGGCTGATCGGAGATTCTAAGGTAACAATTACACAAGGGTCACAAGGAAAGCAAGGGTCACAGAGGGTAATAATGGTTATTTTTTGTTTTTCAGGATATTCGAAGTATTCTTCGTGTTGAACACGAAGAGGTAGGTTTAGTTTTTGATCTGTAAGACTATGAGGGATGTCACGATCCCGATGTTCAGATATGGATGGAACATATTCGTAAAAATTCGAAGGGAATTTGTTGGGAGGACATCCGTGAGCAAGAACTGCTGACGCGAAAAGCAGTTCTTGGTGATCAAAAGAAGGGAAAAGGGAAGGGGAAAGGGAAGGGGACTAAGAGGAAAAAGTGCGTGGGTGAAAAAATGATAGAGCTTGAAGATGATGAAGCTGATGCTGAAGCTAATGTTGAAGGTGATGAAGAAAGAGATGGTGATGTTGAAGTTGATGTTGAAGCTGAAGCTAAAAGAGAAGGCGAGGATGAAGATGAAGCTGAAGGAAAAGAAGCTGCAGTCCGTCTGACATTGGAGTAGAAATTAGTGAAGGAAATAAAGAAGTCGGAGAAAAGAATCATCAACGCTGTCAAAGATCTTCTAACAAATGTCGGGTTTCATTTACCTAATACAAAAGCAGAGGCAGCAAATCCCAAAAGTGCTGAAAAGGCAAAATCAAAATCTGTCGAGATAGATGCGAGCACCGCAAACCAATCTTCCGACAATGTTAGAGATGATGAATTCCTTTAACATTCATATCCAGTGCCAAACGAAGAGCTGGTTGAGTCAGAGTCTGAAAATGACTCTAGAGATGGCTTAGAAGAGGATTTGGCAAACATTTCGAGATTAATTGAAAATATCGCATGTGGCGCCACCATTCCTCTAACTTAATACATTTCCAAAGAGGTTACTGCAGTCATTGCTCCTGATGAAGTTCCACCAAGTAAGTAATAAATAGTAAAAAAGTTCATTTGAGTCAATTTCCATCGAGAGTCGGCAAGGGTCGCAATGGTCGCAAAAGACGCATAAGTCGCACGGTCGTATAAGTAGAAGGGTCGTATCTAATGAATGAAGTAATTTTATGCAGATGCTCTAGTGGTTACTACCGATGAAGTCGCTGACGGGGAACCTAGAGTCGGTCTTGTCGAAGAGGGCGCTCCTAAGGAGGTTCCTTTCGAGGAACCTACAGTCGGTCCAGTCGAAGAGGGCGCCCCTAAGTAGGTTCCTTCCGAGGAACCTACAGTCGATCCTATCGAAGAGGCCCCCCTAAGGAGGTTCGTTCCGAGGAACCTACAATCGGTCATGTCGAAGAGACCCCCTCTAAGGATAAGGAGGTTCCTTCCGAGGATACTACAGTGGATCCTCTCGAAGAGGTCCCCTCTAAGGATAAGGAGGTTCCACCAAGTAAGTACGGTCTTTTGAGTCACAATGGTCGCATTGGTCTTATGGGTAGAATGGGTCACAAAAGGTCGAATGGGTCGTATGGGTCTGCATAGGTCACAGAAGGTCGAATGGGTCGAATGGGTCACAAAAGGTCAAATGGGTTGTATGGGTCTGCATAGGTCGCATAGGTCGCAGGGTCGCATTGGTCGCCATATGTTTAATGAAATAAATTTTATGCAGGTGTTGGGCCTTTATCGAAGGATTCTACGCTATATGTTAAACCTCCGCCGGTTCGTAAACGAGTTTTAAGACCACGGAAGGCATATGTTGATCCTCCGCCGGTGAAAAGAGCAAGAACAGTGCGAGGGAGAGGGCGATGGCGAGGGAAAGATGTTGGTGGAGTCCAAGAACCCGAAAAGAAGGTTGTTAAAGAACCCGAAAAGAAGGTTGTTCAAGAACCCGATAAAAAGGTGGATGAAAAACCTTCGTTCTGGTGGACGTCCAAAGGATTAGAAAAGGGCTCGATAACCCGAGAACCTTCGTGCATTGACGCAAAGTGTGAACATTTGACTGCTCTATATACGTTCCTGTAGAAACCTGGACATGAGAGTTGGTGGAAATCTGAGGTCACAGAGGTCATTTTGTGCCATATGTATTCATGTGTGTTAATTTTTTTTATTTTTTGCAGCAATTGGAGGAGGCGTTGTTGATGCAGTATTGTCACATGAAGACATTCCCCGGGATATTTAAAAACTTTACGTTTGTCCTATGTTTTTCATGGAGATCCTCAAGCATTGATCGTACGAGAATATGGACACTTTGTCGGAACTTCTTAGTGATTGTTTGAATGACAAGTATTCATTAAGAAGTACGAAATCAATTAGTGATTTCGAAGGCTTTGTCGCGGTTCTAAGCATTCCATCGATCAGTTGTAGATATACAGGATGTCATTGGGTAGTCATGAAAGCGGATTTCAAAACCCAATGCATCACGGTATACGACTGCGAGACGAGGCTTAAGGGAACGCATATCGATCCAGTGATTGAGAATCTAAGAAAAGTTATCCCCAAGATGTTCATTCTCTGAGGGTTTCCTTCTTTGGCATCTAGACAAGGTAAATGTAAATATGAGTATTATCAAGGTGTACAGAACGCAAGCGGGGATGATTGTGGTGTTTACTCCTACAAATACTTAGAAGCCGCGGTAATGAAAATATATAATGATTTGCACTCCATTTGCGACGAAAATGTTCTTTCCATGCGTGAGAAGATTGCGGCGAATGTATTTAGTAACAGAAAATGTATTCCTCCATCCTGAGATTAACTTGATATTTGGTACATTGTTATTTTTTAAATCTTTGATACATTGTTATTTTGTAAATATTTGGTAAATTGTTATTTTTAAATATTTGGTACATTGTTATTTTTTTAAAGTTTTTTCATAATAATAAAAGGATTCGCATGGGTAAAAGGGTCGCAGGGTCAAGGGTCGTAGAGTTTCAAGGGTCGCACAGGTTCTGTGATCCTCGGATCACTATGACCCTTGTACTTCTGCGACCCTTGTACCTCTACGACCCTTGTCCCTCTGCGACCCTAGTGCCAACAAATAATATTAATAATTTATTATTTCTTATTTACATATAATATATTATTTACAAATCATATGAAAAATTTGTTATTCATTATTTACAAGTACAATTATTTACAAATAATATGAATAATTTATTATTTCGTGTCCATCTGCGACCCTTGTCCCTCTACGACCCTTGTCCCTGCGACCATTAGACTACTGCGACCTTGTCCCTCTGCCACCCTTGTTCCTCGTGACCCTTGTTACAAGAATAGTAAATCCACAAAAACAGCGATACTAACAATAATACTTACTATTGAATCATTGTCAAAGGAAAACCATCCAAATACAAACCACAACTGAAAACCATCCAAATACAAAACACAAATGAAAATCATCCAAATACAAAACACAACTGAAAATCAAACACCGTTACCCATGCAAGGAATACAACCGTATTGAAGTCACTTACCAATGCATCCGCGTCCAGATTCGAACAAGTGACTGGTACCACAGTTTCTCGTAAAATCCTCAGAGCAGGAGTGGCGAAGGTGATGTGAAAGACCATGTCACCTTCGTGAGTGAAAAGTATATAATCTCAAATACTTAAGTCTAGGGCGTTGGAGAAATCTTTCCACCCATCAGTGAATCTGGAGCCATCCAACTTGACTTCCCATCTTCTGTTAGATCCATTCGATTTAAGTGTTGTCGTGTTGTTGTCTCTCGTTTTCCCGTATATATAATCATCGAAGAATATCTTCGGGATGTCCTGTAACAAAAAATGGAAAAACAAGTCAAATCTTTACATTCTCTACATGTAACATACCGACAGAGAGACTGATGAAGAAGATTACAATGTAATTCTCTTCTAGATAGCGCGGAAAAATCTCTCTGAAGAAAGAAGGAAAATGTAATATTTTCAGAAAAATTGATGGAATGAGAGTTAGATAGAGAGTTTATGTCGTTATTGTAAAAAAGGAAACAACTATAATTCGAAAAGACATGACCTGGATATCGAATCGCCGTCAGATGGAATTCGAAAAGACATGACCTGCAGATGTTATTTTTTAAAAATTTTCAAATATGATGAAAAGTTCGGCGAGAATTTTGGTGACGGAATTTTCGGCGGGTCGCATGGGTGACATGGTCCATATAAGGAATCAATACATGCGAAATCGAAGAATTTACGGGTTTATAATGATAAAACGTCAAACTAATTAATGTCAATTGAGGGTCGTATAGGTCGCATGAGTCGCATGGTCGCATATAAGGATCAAGATATGCGAAATCCACGAATTTACGAATTAACAATGATAAAATATAAAAAAACAATCAAAACAATACATTTAAAACGTCAAACTACTTAATGCCAATTGAGGGTCTCATGGGTTGCATGGTCGCATATAAGGATCAATATATGCGAAATCCACGAATTTACGGATAAACAATGATAAAATGTCAAAAAAACAATCAACACAATACATTTAAAATGTCAAACAAATTAATGCCAATTGAGGGTCGCATGGGTCGCATTGGTCGCACGGTCACATATAAGGATCAATACATGCGAAATCGACGAATTTACGGATTTATAATGATAAAATGTAAAAGACCAATCAAAACAATACATTTAGAACGTCAATCAACGGTTAAAACAGATCATGACCCATGTGTCCCTAGTTGAGTTGTGTATAACCAATGTCTGTGCTACAAAAGCGATAGTAGTGTTTTAAGAACCCGTCGGATGGGTTTGACAAAATTTCAAAAAATGCATTCAACATTGTTTTCAAATGTCGATATTATTTTTATTATTGTCTATATTGATCCTAAATTGATAATGATATATTGATAATGGCATGGGTCGTATGGTCGCATATAATGATCGATACATACGAAATCGACGAATTTACGGATTAACAATGATAAAATGTCGAATGGGTTCTAATTTAATCCAATTGAGGGTCGCATTGGTCGCATGAGTCATATTTGTTCGCATGAGGTCGAATGAGTCGGATGTGTTCTAATTTAATCCAATTAAGGGTCGTATGGGTCGGATTATAATGAAGAATTTATCGAATTATAAAGATGAAAGTCCCAAAAGGTTTAATCAGAATAATACAAATAATATAGTATTACACAATTACTAAATAACAAACCTTTCTTTTTTTAAAGTCGGCGTTGTCTCGGTTGTCACGTTCCAAACATTGCCAGTGATTTGGCTTTTGAAGATGGGGTTTGTAACGACGAAGAACACGGGGTTTATGTCGACACAAATGGATTTTGTATCGACGAAGAAGATGGGGTTTGTCTCGACGAAGCAGACGGGGTTTCTCTCGACGAAGATGGGGTACTTCTCCGAGCCTCACCGGGTCCAAGATAACGATTCTCTTTAGGCCTCTCGCTTTGCCTTTTCTGAGCCAGCGTAGGAGGTTCAAATGTAAATTCAGACACTGAAGAGGAAATGTCTCAATCACTGCAATCAGGAATCGGATACACGGTTTCTTGGTAAGCAAAACGCCATGTCTCCCGAAGGTAGTAGTTTGAACATAGATCTGGTATCTTGTGACCTTTACCAACCTTATGTGTTGCCACAATTGCGTGACTGCATGGATACTTATCCACGTCAAACATTTTGCATTCGCACGTTCTTTTTTGAGGACTCACTACAAATCTTCTACCCATCTCATTTCTCACCTCATACTCATCACTCAGACGGTTCAATTCAATAACATCATACTTGGATGCCTGTCCAAACCGTTAATGTAACGTTTTCTCAACGTAAGGTGTTAACTTTTGAGAATCATCACCGGTAGCTGCTTCCAACCTATACCTATTGAACCATTCCACTGTCTTTCACAAACAAATATCTTAAAGCCTTAGGATCGTAAATTTTTTTTACTTCTTCAATGTTGAATTTATTGACTCGGCGCCATTAGTGGTTAATAAGTTGTACATTTCCCTCTTAAATTTGCATTTTGTCCACTTAACGGGGTCAAGTTCCTCTTTCTCCAAATACTTTGCAACATTAGAATACCTGCGCAAAGGTCAAAAAGGTCAAAAATGGCAACAAATGTCACAACATTATAAAGGTGGCAGGAGGTACAAGGGTCGTAGGGGTACAAGGGTCGCAGGGGGTACAATGGTCGCAGGAGTACGAGGGTCGCAAAGGGGTCAAAGGATCGCAGAGGTACAAGGGTCGTAAAGGGGTACAAGGGTCGCAAAGGGTACAAGGGTCGTAGAGGTCATAAAAGTCACAAAAGTCATTTTTTGTACATGGCCTTCAAATCATTCAATAGCACTTCAAATTCGTTCTCCATGTATGTTGTTGCACATTTGAAGAACATTTTCGCCACAGTGTCACCCTTTGAAGTCTTTCTACCATGGCCTTTATTGACGTAGCTCTTTATATTCTGCGATATATGACGCGCACAAAAACTATGATCAGCATCTTTATACACTTGTTTGACTGTTTTGATCAAGCTTTTATGGCGATCAGATATCACAACGACATCACGTCCGTCCGGTATCACCTGTTTCAATCTTGACATAAACCACATCCATGATTCGTCCTTCTCTCTGTCGACTATTCCCCATGCAAGAGGATATTAGTGATGTTCACCATCTTGCGCGATCACCACAATCAATGCTCCCTTGTACACTCCTGTCAGAAATGTCGCATCCATAACAACCACTTTACGCATGTATGTCCATCCCTTTATAGCCGTTCCGACAGCCATAAAAAGGTATTTGAAGCTTTTCCCATCAATGTCGTACTGAAGATCTGCGACAATTCCGGGATTTCTTTTTATAAACATGTGCAACCACCCTGGAAGCCTCCTATAATGTTCAATGTTATCACCACGAATATCCTTTTGAGCATCACATTTGCCTCTTAATGCCATTAAATACGATACATTGGCACCGTATTTTGCTTTTACACGAACCATCAATTCTTTTGCTGGAGGTGTTTCATAATTTCCGACAAAATCCTCTTTCAAATAATCCTTAACCATTTGCATTGTACCCTTTGTAGCTTCGGTCCGTTTAGATACAGGTGAACAATTATTAATGGGATGGTGTGTTCTCACACTAAACCGTTTGGAATTCGGGATTGCTGCCACGTGTAATTTCCATTTACAACCATTTCCGGCAAACTTGCATTGTACTTCCCACAACTTCGTATCAGATCTCAATGTTGTATATCTAAACAAAGCTTCGATTGAACCCTTCCTTACAAATGCCTGTACATCCTTCTTGCTATCAAACTCTTGCCCAATTTTAAGATCCAATCCATCTTCGAACTCGAAGATATTATTTTTGCCATTGTGATTTACCATTTGCGAGTTGTTCTCACCATCACCATACTTATGCTCTGCTGGCACATCAGAATCAACATTATTACTGCCACAAACAACTCCATCAACTACCACATTCATGGCACACCCACCATCTTCTCTTAACCCGCTTGTATGTTCACTATCAGAATCATCCGAATCCAAAATATCTATTGTCTCCGGATTACTCTCAACTCTACTTTTGTTATCTGGACCTACAATAACACAGTCATCAACACCTCGATCCTCACTTTCTTTAGCAATGCTTCCAAAAGCAGGAATTAGAGGCTCAATTTCCCTCTCAATTTTGCTTTCACAATTCACACTTGCCGATTCTATCTCCACATAGAGCAGTGGTCGAATTCCTCTTATGTGATCGAACAGATAACAAATAAGATGTTTGTCATTCATTATATATGTCGGCTTCCTATTTTCACAAATATTGGGCAGATAGCTTAACTTCAACTTCGTTGTATTATTTTCTCACCATCATCTCTGCGCATAACTCATCAATGAGTTGCTAGTATGTCAGACTAACCAGAGGACATAAGAAAAATACTCTCTGGTTTTCCTGAACTCTACCAACCCATTCAGATTCTTCATTTGGGTTTTTTTCCCATTTACCATCATACAAAAAATAAATCAGTGTGATTTTCTCATCCAACGTATTCATTACACCTGTAACAAAAACATAAAAAGAGGGGTAAATTCTGTGACCCACAACGACCGTGCGACTCGATGAGACTCTGCGACCCAGTGCGACCGTGTGACCCTTTGACCCCTGCGACCCTTGTACCCCTTTGCGACCCTTGTACCTCTGCGACCCTTGTACCCTTTTGCGACCTTTGTACCCATGCGACCCTTGGACCCGTGCGACCCTTTCAACCCTTTGCGACCCTTTTCCCATGCGATCTTTGGACCCCTGCGACCCCTTTACCTCTGCGACCCTTTGAACCCTTTGCGACCCCTTTCCCATGCGACCTTTGGACCCATGCGACCCTTGAACCCTTTGCAACGCTTTTCCCATCCGACCCTTGGACCCTACGACCCTTTGACCCTTTGCGACCCCTTTACCCTTGGACCCCTGCGACGACCTTTGATCCCTTTGACCCCTCGATGAGACTCTGTGACCCAGTGCGACCGTACGACTCTGTGATCCACTCTATCACCTTTGACATTGCAATAAATATGACTCGTTTAGACTTGTTTTCAATAATTGCAATAAAAACAAGAGAAACACGAAAAACTCACTATACATACCTGATTTTTCTGCGGAACGTGCTTAATTGTAAGTTTCTTTATTGACAACAAAGGATTTCAACCTATTGGCAGCGAATCTGATGCCGATTTCAAGCTACTCTCGCCGAATCTGTTATGGTATGGAGGAACAGTAATTTTTACGCCACATGAGAGAGAGTTAGAGGTGCTTTAGAGGAGAGAGAAAAATTATCGACAAAGGTAATATGAAATTATCGATATTTTAAGGGTAGATTTGAAGTTAAAACTTTTTTTTCAGCCAAATATATTTTTGAAACACTTTAACCTACAAAGATATTTTTGAAGTCCCCGCAAGTATCTGAACAAATTTTTTTTTCCTGTATACACGTTAACTGTTGGGATAAATTAATACAAATATATATATATATATATATAGAAAATCTAATTCAATTTTCTTATGGAAATTATGTTATTTTTCATTTAATCGTGTAAATGAGGTGTTTTGCTTTTTTATTTAGCAAAATATTTATAATATATGTATATATATATATATATTATTTTTTGTAGAATTTTCAACTCATATTCTTTACACTATTTTTTTCAAAAAAGCCCACCAAAATTTTAAAATTCCTTAGTGAATGAAAAATTTATCTGGAAAATATTATTTACGTAAGCTAATAGTAATAATATTATTTACTCTTTATTTCATATTAAATTATATAATAAATTTATTTAAAATTTAATTTATTATAAATTTATTTAATATATATTAAATTTAAATTAATATCTACTATGCTCTACCTACCTACAGTAATAAAACATAGTGCATGGTCCTGAAATGAAGAATGGCAGGGTTGAAAATAACGGTGAGGAGAGTGGGCAAAAAGAAGGAAAAAAAAAAAGAGGAAAATGGTGTAAATGATGGAGGAAAGTGATGCTACAAAAATGTCATAATCAATCATAGTTGTCATCACATATATCTATCTATCTACAAATAAAAAACAACATAATCAGCAAAGTCTAACCAAATTATTTAAATTAATGCCCTTTGTGATCATATGATTATCCTAACATTATGTTAAACAAGTTATAATCGTATGATTATGTTACATAATATTATAAAGTATGAAATCACATTTATCAAATATTGTAAAATCTATTTAAACAAAGGTATGTCTGAAAAACAAGAGACCAATAATGGCCCAATTGGAAGATATTGTTGTAGGACCCATGGCAGAGATAGGGTGAGGTCTTTCACATGCATTTTTGTTCTCATCTCACTCCTCGTGAAGAAAAAAGAAAAAAAAATATATATTTTGAGGTTTATTTCTCGAGCAGTGTTACCTTTTAAAATAATTTCCAAAAGTAATATTAGTTTTTTGTTTCATAATAACTAGTTTTGTCGGGCAAAAATTTTATTGTAATATTTTTTTCAGCTTAACTTTTATAATAATAAGTCAAATTTCTTTCTATCATTCGTTAGAATTCTCTACCATTTTGAGAATCCCCATTTGTTACATATCGAGAGAATTTCACACCCAATTTTTTTTTAAAAAAAAAACACTATATTTTTAATAAAAAAGACACCCAATTTTCAAATAGCAGTTAAAAAAGAGTTTAAAATGATAGAATGTATTTAAAAATAGATAAAGGTATTTTTCTTTTGGAAAAATGTGGCCAAACTTCAGAAATTGGTTGGTTAAAAAATGGACTACCAAGTATAGGCTTGAATGAGTAGGCCCGTATCTAATCCAAGATCAATAGATTATAAGACTAGAGGGCTTGAACGAGTGGGCTTGAATGAGTAGGCCCGATAGAATAATTGTAACGGCCATCTGTTAAGTTTATAATGGATGCCCGTTACAATTGTGGAAAATTTTAAAAAAATTTCTAAATGTTGGAGACGATTTATTGTTCGAACGGGCATCCATTAAGAATTCCAACGGATGCCCGTTGGTAATAGATCATATGAAGTTCCAAAAACATTGAACATCATTTACATTTTTATTCGATTGTATTTACAATTCGATTGTTCGATTACACATCATCTATATTCCACATCATTTATAATAAACATTATTGTATTTACATTTCTTCTCCAATAGATTCATCGGTTGGCGAGTCTTCCTTCGATTGTTCATTGAATTAATCGTCGTTTTCATCTTCAACATCTTTCGGTTCAACATCTTCATAATTGCGTATGAATTCTCCGTCTATGTCAATTCTTGCGAGAATCTTCATAATTGCGTATGAATTCTCCGTCTATGTCAGTTATCACCATTTATTTCACTATTAACGCAAACATCATAATTGTATGTGCTTTTATGTTTTTCGTGTTCGTACGTGTGGAACGTGTAGCCGCGAGTAAACAAGATTGACCAACACATAACATTTCGTGCAGGACCATTAGCCAAATATGTTAACCACGTTGGAAATCTTTCATCAGAACATTTCACATGTACGTATAATATAAAAACGAATGAATACTTTATAATAAATGCAATTAATTTTAATAGATGAGTACACGAGTACTTACTTAATCTCTCAACCACGAGCCATAATATTGAACTTTCATGTCTGTGAGTTCATTTGCGTTTAGATGAGGATATATACCGAGGACTTCTTCATCAAATATCATGTATAATGAAAATACGGTAATATTGTATATATATACATATATATATTTAAAAGATTAATATTGTTTTGTACCTTTTGAATGGTAATAACTCTTGAAAATTTAGTAATATATATATATATGTGTGTGGAAGTGATTATACTCCTCTGGGGTTAACGAATATTCCTCGAATTTACCTCATATACGTCCAATCGGTGTAAACATTTAGGGAATTGTGCCAAACTGCAGATTATATTGATACAGATAGTTTGTGTGATCATCCGCTGCACGTCGTTCTTTTGTCTGAATATGTGACTCGAAATAAAATATGCTGAAATATATGATTTCTTCCAGCAAGTATTGTTTGACAATAGATCATTCGATCGCTGCTTTGTTTTTTGCTTTTTTCTTTAAATGAAAGAAAAACCTTTCGAAAGAATACATCCATCTGAATTGAACTGACCCACCGAGTATTGCCTCATCTGGTAAATGTATTGGCAAATGCTCCATGACATCGAAGAATGAAGGTGGAAAAACTTTTTCCAATGCACATAATACTTTAGAGATATTGTTTTTCATTAATTCCAAGTCATCCCTTTTAAATTCCTTAAACATATATCTCTGAAAAATATTTTGATTTCGCATAGCACATCGTGAATATTCCGTGGTAAGAGCTCAGTAAAATGCAATTGGAATGAGTCGCTACATGAAAACGTGACAATCGTGACTTTTCAACCCAATTAGCCTCGAACCAACAATATCCACACACCGAGCAATGTTCGGTGAAAATATCTATCTGGAAACTTAATGTCTTCTTTTAACCACTTTAATAATATCATTTTTGTCAGATCAGACAATCTGTATACTGGGACAGATGACCTTCCATCTCTTAATTCCAACTCAGGTCATCGACATATTTTCTTCAAATCTTTTCTTGATTGTATATTATCCTTAGTTTTACCCGCCACATTCAAAACAGTATTGATGATGTTATCGAAAAAGTTCTTTTCAATATGCAGACCATCTAAATTATGATGTAATATCAATAATTTTCAATATGATAGTTCCTAAAAGATACTACGTTTATACCAGTTATGTCATTCACCTTGGTCTTTTGGTTTACGATGCTCACGATCTCCACCGCATTCTACCGATTCTTGTAAATCTTCTATTGTGTTTAATCGTTCGTAAAGAATTTGTGTTCTGGCTTGCATGCACGGTGCCTCTTCTTTTTGTACCACATTCTTTCGAAAATGTTTTTTTATCTTTTCGGAAAGCATGTCCACAAGGAAGAAATCTTCTATGACAATAAAACCAACATGGTTTCTTACCATGTACTAGTCGAAATGAATCTTTATCCTTCATACAATATGGACATGCCAATCTTGCGTGCGTGCTTCATCCAGATAACATTCCATAGGCAGGAAAGTCGCTAATTGTCCATAACAAGACCGCTTTAAATGTGAAATTTTGTTTCGTACTGACGACATAAGCAAGAATTCCTTTGTTCCACAAATGTCTTAATTCATGAATTAAGGGATGCAAAAAGACATCGAAACTTTTCTTCGGATGTTCTAGTCCTAGAATCAGCAATGCCAGAAACATTACCTCTCTTTTCAAACACATATCGGGAGGAAAATTATACGGAGACAAAATCACCAGCCATAGAGAATATTGACTTCCAGTAAATATTCACGCATGGTTTTGCAAAATGAATGCATGCAACTTTCAGCAACATTGTAGTCTGTTTTGATACTTATCAATCTTGATGATAAAGATAAGGAGGCTGACCTTCATGACAACCTTCATATATAGGTTGTTTCGTCGAATCCAATAGGTTGAAGTATCGGCGTGCATCGATGTTCGACATCTCTTCATGCGTTTATTCATTAACAACTCGAGAAAAAGCATCTGACGCTATTTCCTCATATGGATTGGTCATTGATGCTTCATAAACAACTTCTTCATTTCTTTCTACTTGTGCTTCTTGCACAATATCTCTAACGCCACAATTTTCGCAGTGAAAAAAACAAATTTCGTAGTTCTCAATGAAACCCACCTTGAAAAGATGTTTGCAAACAATTTCCTGACTTCGATACTTCATGTTTTTGCATATTTTGCATGGACATAACATTATCCCACGTTCTTGACACAAAGGTTGCATTGATGCAAAACTCATGAATTGCTCTAATCCTTGTAAGAATTCTTGCGTAATCTCTTCGATTATAAGATCTTTTCTTCTATACATCCACTCTCTCGATATATATATATATATATATTTGAAGAAGATGATATTTTGTTGAAATATATTTGTTATTGATGGTTTGATGCTAAGACCTTGATTGTTATCATTAAATAGTTTAATTTGCAACGGACATCCATTGGAAACCTCAACGGATGACCGTTGCAAGTTCACGTGAATTTATTTCCACTAGCAAACCTCGAAATTAACAACTTCAACGGGCATTCGTTATAATTTCCAACGGGCATTCGTTACAATTTGCAACGGATGTCCGTTGGACTATTTTTTCCGGTGTTCTAACGATGTTCCAACGGATGACGCCAATAGAAAATATTTGTTAACATTCCATTAAAATTTTGCGATGGATTGCAACAGAAGGGGGCAACGGACGATATCCGTTAAACGTCCGTTGAAGTTTGGACGGATTGCAACGGATGTATGCCTATTGTATACATGTTGTGTAATGGCATATATAAGGTCTGAACCTGTTGTTATTAATAAGTCAGTTGGAATGTCTATTAAACAATGTCCATCATTAGGCTCTTGAGAGATTACCATTTCCTAATTTTAACATCAATCAGAAAAATCTGTCATTGAAGAGTAATTTGCTTGATTCATATTTAATGTTAGACTCATGTTTGTCGTAAGTTTCAAGACACGAAAATGTTTCCATATGTACGAAGAGTTTATTGTTGCTCAAACTGTATCTTCCCTACCACCCTAGGCATAACAGGTAGTATTTTTCGAAAATCACCACCTAGGACAAATTTTTTTTTACCAAATGGTTCTTCCTTGAGTAGTTGACCTATGGAGTACATGATATCCTTTAGTATTCTGTCAAATGCTTATAAACAATGTCTATGATCCATGAGTGCCTCATCCCATATCATAAGTTAAGCATTTCTAATGAGCTCAGTGAGGTCTGACCCTAGCTTTATACGATAAGTGGACTCTTCATTTACATCGATGGGATAGCAAAACACGAGTGACTTGTTCTGTCTCCTTGTAATAACAGAGACACAATGCCATTTAATGTTACGTTAAGTACAATATGACCACGTGAATTGATTGTTGCAGAAAAAGTTTTCCAAATGAATGTTTTACTGGTACCACCATGGTCATATACAAAGAATGTTGAACTCTTGTTGTCGTAAACAAAAGAGATGATTTCGTTGTAAATTGTCAACTGTTCGGACGTCAATTCTGTAAGTAATTTAACGTGTTCATTTGTAGTTGTTGTGATATCATAAGCAAACTCTTCGCATATCAACCTGTTTATGGTGGTGTACCTCTCTCTACTTCGCTTGGAAGTGGCATCAGTGGGTATTGTTTCAAAGACTTAGCTTTTGCAATGGGAAGTTTTTCGATCTCATATAGAGCAAAGTTATGTATTTGCTCACTCACTAGTGTCAGATCTGAAATAAAAAAGCATAGGTATTTGGTTAGTGAACTTCAATTTATCTTAAAAAAGAGTTTAGGTAATGTACCTGGGAGCTTACTTGTTTTACGTTTTTTGTAGATTACATCATTTGAAAGGTGTTGCCAAATGGTAGACCAAACGGTTTGCGGAGATGATAAACACTCGTTTATTAAGAATAAAACAAACAATGAACGTAAATATGTTGGTGATGCCTATTGGCTAGCTTCCTTTATTGATTCAATATATTCTTTATCATCATCTAACAATCTTAATGTGTGACATGCATCTTTGAATATTGGATGAATGGTTCTGTTAATAGTTCTAAGGTGTTCAAAGGACATTGGCCCTTGTATTTTGTTTAAAAGCATATGCATGTAATACAATTCACCCGAAGTTGGAGCAGTATAATGTAATCGGACCATATGAAAATCCACGTTGTCGTGGGGTCTAACATTTTAAACGGGTATTCCACAGGAATTTGTTGGAAAATAGGCATATGTTAGCTTGCAGGCGGCATCGTATTTGGAATTGCATTTAAACCATTCAGTGAACATTGTAGCTCTCGCGGATGCATTTTCAGAAATGTCGGTAAGCAAGGCATTTTGTTTGAAAACAACCGAAAGCTTTCTCGGGAGATGAAAGCCTAGTCGTTTAATTGGAATACTTCGACAATTAATAGTAAATTTGAATATTCTCCAACATGCTTCGTATCTAGAGACATATCAACAATTGAAGTAATTTTTTATTTCCTCACCAAGTGTAGTAGTTGTCATCGGAGAAGGTGTTATAATAGATGTTGTTATTTGATCTGGGCATTTATTGATGTATTTAAAAAGATATTTTATAATTTTTGTTTTATTGCACCACTTAACATTTATTTGAGCTCTATATTTAAGTAGTAGAGTTCTGTTGTAAGGTACAATCTAATTATTATCAAGTTTGATACTGGCTTTAATTATGAATCTTTCATTCTTAGGATGCTTGTAAATTGTATACCTGTCGTTCTATATGAAATTTATTGCATTGTACAGTCTACAAAATCGTTTATTGCAATGCCCTCTTTCCATGCATGGTGATGTTTTGTTTGCTAGTCCGCATGGACCATGAACATTGTTTCTTGTACTGCAACATATAACATCAGATCTTTGTGTTTATCTGGTATCTCAACAGTGACGGTGGAATCAATATCAGCAGATGTAGGCATCTTAGCTGATCTATTTAAGAAAATAGCACGTGAGCATGTGGAAGGCCTCTCTTTCAAAATTAAATGGTGTACATAGCTGCAGCAACATACAAATGCTAAGTGAAATAAATATGAATTGTGTATAATAGTAAAGAACAATTATAACATTTATTATTGTTATCTTACCTACTGAAAAGCTGCCAAATATATTAGCCTTTCTACATTCTGATATTAATCTATCAAGTTTTAATTTAAACATCCAGGTTAGAATATCTGGTCCATATTATGCCTAAGAAATATGGTTAGCCAAGTAAAAATTTATATCTGGCCATTTAGCATTGCAGGTGAAGGTTAAGAATAAATCATGGTAGCCTAATCAGTGTGGTAATTCCGAATCAGTGTGGTATCCATCTTCCCCGTAAGGAAATAAAAGTGGATATTAAAGGGGTAAATATGCAGGGTGAAGTTCACTAATGCACAATAAAATGTTCGACTAATAAAGCAACAATTTATGTGATACCAGGGGGTATTATAGGTCCTATTTAGCGGGGTTCTGGCTGCTATGAGGCATAGTTTAATATCGATGGAGTTGTTTGGCATTAATTGATCTGGTGCCATTCTAAACACTTTAATGTAAGGGTTATATTTATCAAACATTTTTAAGCCCAATAATCAGTTCTCATCGAAGAGTTTGTTGGTACAAGATAGTGTGACTGATAAATCTGTTAGTTAAACAACGTAAAATTTAGTTAGCGTTTAACTAAGATATTTGAATTTGTATGTTTAGCAATGATTTGGCATACTTGAGAGCAACAAGGTGGTTGTCATCTTCATGCTCGGTATCATGTATCTAAAGCTGGGCAAATTTTGCTTGATTTCCTTCAACTGGTAACAAACTTCCAAGTATGTGGTAGTTTTCACCGTGTATCTTGAATATTTACGGATCTTTGGTTGTGTTGATAGAAGTGTCAATTTTTCCACCCATTAAAGTGAATGCGAACATTGTGTTGTACGCTCGTATGTGTTTTTTGAAGTGACTGATGCAAGGTGAATTTTATGTTGATAAATTCAGTAGATATTGGGAGGTACAGTAGTTGCGGGAGTTTGTTGTGAGCAGTATAGTATAAATTTAATAGAGGTTGTCATTTTTTCCTTTGTGCATTAGTTCACCATACCAAAGAAATGTCTTACAATGGTCGCAAAAGTAAATTGGATCTCAAACATCGCTATATTATGCAAAATTGTTTTTATCGACGTGTTTTAAAATAAGGTAAATGATAACGTCTATTTTGTTATAATATTTTAGTTCATCTTCGTATTTAGTTTACTGAGCATTAACCATCATTTAGTCCTCTTTCAGTGTTTTTTCGTGTATTTGTAGGAAATGAAGACATCGAACACTAACACGAGCAAACATGAGCAAATACAAGAAATGCCTTACACTACCACACAACACGACCGGGCATAGAAGACAACAAGCACCACATGGTCGATCATCCAATGCAACATGATCGGGCGCACAAGGAGAATGATGTGCCCTCCCGAGTAAAATGATAGCACGACCAGGCACATGAGGAGAATGGAGTGCCCGACTGATCTTACCCCATCAACACGACCGAGCGCACATGGAAGCTGAGGTACCCAACCGAGCATTACTCTCAGCCCGACTGGACTCATGAAACAGAAAATAAACCCGAACGTGTTGCACGACTCAGGCATAGGAGAAGCCTGACCGTGTTGTAACTTGAGGATGTGCCTGACCGAGCTTACTCTTGTGCCCGGCCGGGCATGTTGAACCTGCACGCGCTGATCAAGAAAAGGAAAGATTCAGCCGCTTAAACACTCCTGGAAACTCAAGAGAAAGTATGGAAATACTCAGCCAAAGAATAAAGAAGAAGAAAAGGAAAGAAAAGAAAGAGGAAAGGAGAAGAAAGGGGGCAAAGTGAAGAGACTGATTCAGACAAAAAAAACATACATGCAGACACAGTAGAGTAGAGAGAGAGTAGAACGTAAACAAGGATAGAGACGGGGCAACGAAGCAGGATTGCGGAGGAGTTATTGAAGACATCTGTAATAAAATAGAGAGGGATCTCGTTCTTTATCCATGTTGAATATAGTTAACTTTCGTGTTTTTGTTTTTCTTAGTTCATTTCCAAATAGATCCATAGCCACGGGTTAGAGAGCTTTGCTAATGCTTAGTTATAATATTTGTTTGTTTGAGATTGATTGGTTGTTCGTAATGCTTTTATTCTTATTGATAGCTTGAATGAATGTTTAATAGAATATAATTGCATTGGGAGATGAATTGGATTTTGGAATGTAGCCATGATATGAAGCCTCAATTGATCTAGAATCTTGGTCGGTCGGTTAATTGAACTTAGGAATTAGGATAGCGATCTTAATGCATCTAGTATGTGAGATTACGCAATTGGGAGATTGGTAGTACACATGCTAGATAGTGGGTTTAGGCATCAGGAGAGTAATTCCCTAGAAAAGAGCTTGAATTTCCCGAATACGTATTGATATCTATGACCATGATCTTGTTAGAACTTCATTGTATCATCGTGCATCTCTCGAAACTTGTGGTATTTTGAATTTAATCAGTTGATTAGTTAGTTTAGTTTCATTCACATTCAAAACACTATTTGATTTTAATCGTCCTATTCATTAGTTTACTAGGTTTCGAGTTTCATCAATTTCATGTGCTTGACCTTGCAATCCGTATTCATGTGGAAGCATTAGTCTAGGTAATTATTACTTGAGATTAACCACATCAAGTTTTTAACGTCGTTGACGGGGAATTGATTACAGCTTTAGAGTTAGGATACTTTTGAATTAGGACACAATCCTTTCCGGAGCCTTTAGTTGTTTTTCATATTTTTGAGTCAATTTTTCTAACCTCTCGGAGGTTAATCGATTTTTATGTTTTTTTTTATTTCGTGAAGTAACATGAATGAGGTGTATTCTTTGTACGCTGATATAGATGAAGCAAAAGATCAAGTTGTGGGAATTTATCATATGCTATCTAAATCACGTTGTCTGCACTATTCAGAGCAATCATGGGAACAAGAAGTTTGGGTATGAGGATGTGAACTACCTATCAGAAAACTTTCAGTCGCGAGTGATGCAAAGAAACCAGGACTTTCAACCATGGACGCACCTACAAACTCAGAATTATCAATCACGTGTGCCCCCTCGTCACAACAAGAAGCTAGCGTCGACATTATGTCTATGATCGCTCAATTCTTACAAGGAGAGAAAGATCAATACGCTGAACTTAGAGAGATGAGAGCAAATTATGGAGATGTAAAGAAGCAAGTTTTGGAAATTGCAACACACCTGAAGATCTTAGACAATCAGGTTGCACAACTTGTTGCGAATTCCTCTAAACCGCAAAGCGTTCTACCGAGGAGAGCGGAAGCAAATCCTCGTGAGCATGTCAACGAAATTTACCTAAGGAATGGGAAGACGATGGATCAGCCCGTTCTTTCGACGTCTGAAAGGGGTGAAATATCTATCACAGTAGCAGAAAAGGCTGTAACAAGCTTAAGGAGTAGCCCGAGGAGGAAGAGGAGCCAAAATATATAAAACTAGCCCTAAGAGTCGCCTCCTTTGTCGTTTCCACAATGTCAACATAGGAAAGTGGTAGATCAACCCAATCCTTCAACATTTGAAAAGGATAAAACGTCTACTACAACAATGGAAAAGGGTAGTAATGTTGAAGAGCACAAAAAGAAACCCGATGATGAAGAGGAGCCAAAGTATGTAAAATCAGATCCGAGGCTGCCTCCATTGCCATTCCCACAACGTCAACGTATGAAAATGGTGGGTCATCCAACTCCCTCGATATTTGAAAAGAGGGAAGAATCTAACACATAAGCGGATAAGACTATCGACATTGATGAGCATAAAAAAAACCTCGAGGAGGAAGTGGACTTCAACTTGAACGACACACTTAAGCAGTCGTGCATTATCGATTTGGTATGCCACGACGACGTCTTCGAAAAATTAGCCGAGGAAGTTCTTGAAGAAGTTAGGAGTATGGATTCCCTAGAAAGGACTCTCTTAGCGGCTAGAGAAGGATTATATAAGGACCCAAACGAGCTGTTGGACAACAAAAAGAAGAAGAAACTCCCCGACCGAGACTTCCGCACAACCCGAGCTAAATACGATGTAAATCAATACATAAACAATCCCGAGACACCGATCCCGAGAAACCGAGAAACTACACCAAACTCCCATTACACAATTGGAACACCGACAAGGAACCCAAGGTGAAGATGAAGCCTTCACCACAAGGGCTCATGCACCCACAAATTCTGGAGACGCTAAAGGAACCGAGAGATGAACACCTAACCGATTTCATGGAGTGCACAACCGGACTTATGGACAGCTCGACCAAATTTTTTGGACAGCACGATCTAGCCTCCAACTTAGAGAACATCACGACCAAGCCTAGGGAGGACATGACCGGTCATGCAAGGAACCCAACTGATCCACGCGCCATACCCAATCGAGCACACTATGCATACGAGACGCTACACACACGACAATGTCGAGGACGTCCACCTAATGAGTAACATCTTGGTTAGGCTCGTGACGTTAAACAAACGCTTCTCGGGAGGCAACCTGAACCCTATATCCTTTTAGTTTATTTCATTTTATATTTTTTCTGAATTCGATTCTTATTCTTTTCACAGGCATGCACACTTCTAGCGACTTCGGTGTATCGTTCTCTCTTTTTCGGATTGTGTGACTTTTGTTACATGTTTTCCATTCCGATATCATCTACAACAAAGGAGAGATGCATATACCCAGTTGCATCAATGCTAGATAGCAAGCACACATCAGGTGCACACGTTCCTATCTATTTTATTTTTCCTCGAGTTTTTTTGCATGCGAGTCCTTCTCTTAGGTTTTGAACACCGGAACGGCGTTCCATTCAAGTCTGGGGGTACTCTTCGAAGTGTCATGACTGTGATTAGGATTAGATGTTGAGTTCTTTTTTTTATGTAAGCTTTTACGTTAGTTAGGATTAAGACGGACGAATATCTAGTACGAAAAATTTCGAACTTTAGCCACCTTTATGCAAATTTGTTGAATCAGGAACAAAAGTCTAGGTTTGCTGAAAAACCTTTAGATATCGATTAGTTATTGTTCGTACATGAATCCGTAGCTTATAATTGTATTCCACCCCTAGGTTTCAATCCCAAGTATTTATATTTCCGAGCATACCATTCATTCCGTGTTTTGTTTTGATCGCTATATTTCCACGCATTTACACTCCATTGTCAATAGAATAAACTCTTTTAACTATTTCAGCCTTATATTGATATGAGTGCATCGAAATTGATGGTTCGGATCTAAGTGGTGGGTCGAGGATGTTTTTTCCACGTCTTAAGGGTTAGAGTCGATGCACAATCACAATAGTTTAATCAAAAGAAAAAAAATATGCAATGGCACAACCTCTTCACTCTGTTAAGGTTATAAAACCTTATGAGTGTGCCAATCGGCAAACTGGGTCTAAGTAGAAGGTTGTCCTCTTCAACTCCGACGTCCTAGAAACAGAGTGCGGATTTTCAAAAAAAATGTGTGGAAACCGAAAAGAAGAAAAAGAGAAACGAAAAAGAAAAATAATTGTCTTAAGAATGGTATCGCACGTAAGCGTATTAGAATAGGTATGGAGATCGCTTGGATGTTGTCTCGGGGTTAGTGAAATGAACTTAGAATATGTGTAGAATTGCACGGTTAGTGGCTTTCAGTAGATAGAGGACTAAATTTGGTGCACTTAGACTATGTTCGTGTGACACGTCGTTGTGTAGGATGGCTGACTTTTCGAGTTGTTTTTGTTAGTATCCGGTTGTTGTCTAATTCCTCTCATGCTTAGTTCTAAACTCGCTCGAGGA
Organism: Gynandropsis gynandra; assembly: GCA_036759665.1. Classification (NCBI taxonomy): domain Eukaryota; kingdom Viridiplantae; phylum Streptophyta; class Magnoliopsida; order Brassicales; family Cleomaceae; genus Gynandropsis; species Gynandropsis gynandra. The sequence continues at coordinate 1,206,422 of CM071869.1, forward strand.
CGAGCAAAGGTTCAAGTCTGGGGGAGTTTGATAACATATATGTTGTTATAGTATTTTAGTTCATCTTCGTAGTTAGTTTACCAAGCATTAAGCATCACTTAATCCTCTTTCAGTGTTTTCTCGTGTATTTGCAAGAAATGGAGACATCGAACACTAACACGAGCAAACATGAGCAAATACAAGCAAATGCCCTACACTACCACACAACACGACCAGATATAGAAGACAACAGGCACCACGGTCGATCATCCAATCCAGCACAACCGGGCGTATAAGGGAAATGAAGTGCGCGACCGAGCACAATGTATAGCACGACCGGACACATGAGGAGAATGGAGTGCCCGACCGATCTTATCCTATCTGCACAACCAGACGTACATGGAATCTGAGGTGCCCGACCAAGTATTACTCTCAACCCGACTGGTCTCATGAAATAGAAACTAAACCCGAACATGTAGCACGACTCGGGTATAGGAGAAGCTTTACTGGACTGTAATTTGAGAATGTACCCGACCGAACTTACTCTTGTACCCGAATACGTAATGATATCTATATATATGATCTTGTTAGAACTTCATGACACGAGACGGCATGCGAGATGACAATGATGACACGAGACGGCATGCGAGATGGCAAAACAATTTTTTTTTTTTTTTATAGATTCGAGACGAATTTTAGAACGGGCACGAAATCTGCAAATTTTTTTGCCAACCCCTTACAATACCGTTTCTCTAACAAAAGTATTTTGTTTTCTCCCGATAAACATTTATGGCAGCAAAAATAAACAAAATAACAAGTTTATAATGATTTTATATTTCATTGGACAGAAAAAAAAGAGAAAAAAACTCATACAAAACCGTTGTACGTAATTCTGTCCCTGCTTCAGCGAGTGACGTACTGAATGTGGGCTCGTTCTTTCAACCATTCAAGCACTTTGGCTCCCTCTAGAATGTCTTGTACCTGCACCATCATCACACCATTCATTCAAACCCAAATGAACCATTTTTAACTGAATGGGTCGTTTGGTTCAAAGTTCAAACCACGCTGAGCTAACCTGGTCTTTGACGCGATCCTCATCGTACTCTTGCTTGTGTTTCTTGAACTCGGCAATGGAGTTCTCCAACTCTTTCACAACTTCATCCGTTGAAACCTGTAACGTCGAGGTTATAATTAAGTCTTTTATAATATGAATCGTATTAAGTTGTGTTGCACCATACAAGTTAGGTTATAGGTTATAATATGAATCATAGATTTCTATATATACATATTATTGGTGAATCCTAAAAATGAATTAGATTTTATGATTAATTAGATCCAAATTCATATTAGATATGATCGATTTGAATATTTCAATAATGGGCCACCAATTTTGATGTCCACGCTCGAACTTGAATTACTATATATGGTATTAGATAAACGTACAAACTTAGAACTAACTTTTAGATTTAGTTTCAGCCAAACCCGTCTTTAAAATCAAAACTAACACCAGAGAAACATAAATACCTCCAAATTTTCACGCTTGAAAATGTCTCCGACTGCCAAATTTTGCTTGATTATGTTGATAATGCTCTCTCTTTGAGATTCTAGGAACTCATTAACTGATTTAGGACTAGAAAGTGAAGCCAATTGCTCTTCGCTTAGTTTCATTTTTGACTGCAAGATTGTGCGATAAACCAACGTAAGAACAGAAGAAAGGAAATGTACATACAAAAGAGAGATCACATTGGTCGACATCCTTGTGCTTACCTGTATCTCTAGGAGCCTAGCTCCATAAAATTGTCTACCTTGCTCTTCGAATAAAGATTGAGGAATCTCAACTTCTACCATCTGAAATAGCAAAATGACAGTATAGAGTTGTGGGTCGAAACAACACATATTTGCCCGTGAAAAGATTTATCTTTTTTTTTTTTTATCAAAATGGTTCCCTTGGTACTTGGATTAAAGAATGACCTTTCGAAGTTGGTCCAAAATGGCGTTATCAGCTGCCTGCTCCTTCGCATTTTGCTCCATCTCTTTCAACTTTTGCAACAGAGCCTCTTGAACCTGGTGATGCATGTTTCATATATTACATGTATTACGACAGAAGTATGTCCAAATAACTTGTTACAATTCTATTTTCCGTTCAGTACCTCGTTTAAGGTGGTACATCCAGGAAGTAACTTGTCAGCGAGGGAGTCATCCAATGGCGGCAAATCTCTATAGAATAGTTCTTTACATGTGACCTGAAGGTAAAAGATAAGAAAAGAAAAAAGCAAGCCGAGAAGGTTCACTTACTGAATGACGAAACACAGAAATAAGGAACCTAGAGGAGATATGATTTACTTATACTGTCTGTAATGTGTTCTTTTTGTTATTTGCTCGATCCTCTTTAGCGATCATTCAAGACAAAACTAGTGTTAACAAAACCCACAGTGAACTGAGCATCTATCCACTTTATAGGTCTTATTTAAGACAAAACTAGTGTAAGCAAAACTCACAGTGAACTGAGCATCAATCCTCTTTATTGGTCTTATTCAAGACAAAACTAGTGCGGGCAAAACTCACAGTGAACAGAGCATTCAGGCCACGAAGATATTCCTGCTTCCATGTATCAGGAAAGGTGAGAGGAAATGACTTGGTTTCACCCGGTCGAATTCCTACGATCGAATCAAGGAACCCTGGGAGTACTTTATCTCCATCTTCTGTGTCAAAATGAAAACCTGCGTAGAACAGCCTATTAGAAATCACTTTCCAATCAGAGAGACATGTCAAACAGTAGATTATTTTCAAACCTTTGCTTTCAGCATCTGGAATGTTTTGACCATCTGATCCGTCCTGACCTATTGTTGCAGCAGATATATCGATGACTGCAAGATCTCCAACCTGCACGATTTTGGTTTAATACGGAAAATGACAATATTAAGAAGGGTTCTTTCCTTTATCCCCGTACCTGTTAAAGAGTTAAAAATCTTGATTGCTTTCTAGTATTATCAACGACTACAAATAGATCTTCAGAATGACCCGAAAACAAAATCCACTAGCTTCAGAACAAGCTGGGTTACCTGTAGTCCTCGATCAGTTACGATTTTCAGCGCACCAAGAGACTTGTGACGCTGTCTTATTTCCTTCTCACAAGCTTGTTTTGAATCTATATCACTGTCTATTTCGACAACGACCTTTAAATTTTTGTATCCATCTTCAGGATTCCATCTTATTTCAGGTGCAATGTCAACAATGATATCATATCTGAGGCACAAACAAAATGGGTGAGTGAGTAGTTGATTCTCTGAGCTTAGACTGTCAGCTTTCTGCTATGTAGAGATAACAAACCTAATAACTTTGGAAGAGGCAAAGGTCTTTTCAATTTCTGCAAAACTGGTTGCTATCCTTATCGAGTCCTTCAAAGCTCTTCCAGTCACCTACAGATTGAGGCTTGTATCGAAAAAGTGAGAGAAAATTTACACCCAAAAAGTTATCAAAAGCTATAGATACACAAGAAGGGTTGCTTTTACTGTAACAATGTCCCAAAAGCTGAATCTAATTCATTCCATAAACGTGTCGAGAATCTTCTAATCGAGGCCATATAAACGTACCGAAGACATGGAATGAGGGAGTGTTCGTTTCAAAATAGATTCGACTACTGCACTCTGGACTTGCTTCTTCCCAATGTAATCAATAAGAATACTCTCTGGAACTTTTCCAGGACGAAATCCAGGTACCTAGAAACCAAGTAATTGCAATAAACAAGGGATTTTCCATCAAACACAATAGGAACATTTCCAGCAAGAATCCAAACTTCTGTTAAAACACGAATCCATTGACCTATCCTGTAAGAGAAAACTACCTTCGCTTTCTTCATGAATTTCTTTATGACCTGTTTGTAGCAATCTTCGCAAACAACTGGTGGAACTTCTACACTCAGTCTCACCTGAATTGAGAGAACTAATCATCAATACTCAAGTTTCTAACATCATCAACATCGATCCAGACCAAGCCCGAACACACGATTCTACATTTTCCTGAAATACAGAGAGAATAGAAACCTCTTACGCGTGAATTCGGCTCCACGGTCTCGGTAACCAAAAGANNACCCCGGCAACCCCGGCATCGACGGTGGAAGAAGTCGCGAACCGTCGGAAAATACTTCCATTACGCGGAGCTTCTCCGAAAGAACTGATTCGATTTGAATTACGAGACAGTTGGAGTGGTCTGATCGACGACAATTTCCCGCCGAACCGCGAGACAAAACAACTGCAAGAGAGGAACAAAGGATCGGAGCGGAAGAGGCGAGAGCGATTACTTCTGAGAGAAGAAGAAGAAGAAGGAAACAAATTGAGCTTCGTGGCGGCTGAGTTCATCACGCAGAGCTCCATTGTCACTAATACATGTAATATATAGGTAATAATTAACGTATAACCTATATAACATATATTTATCAATTAATTCTCAAATAATTATAATAAGATTCTTGAATTTTAATTTTTTTTATAATTTATAGAAAAATTAATTTAAATATAATTACAATGAGTACATCTACTTTTATACTTTTTTAAAATATATATATATATATGTGTGAATATATGTAGAATTCAAAGTCTATTATAAATATAACATTATTAATATTCTCATATCTTATATATAAATGTTAATTTGTTAACATTTATATTCTTATATCTTAATATGATCTTAGATCATATTAGTTCGTAATTTGTTCTATTTTTTTATCCGTAAAAACATTAACTATTTTCTTTTTTTTTTCCTTTAATATAATAAATGAGCTCTGATGATTATAACAGATGGTCCTGTTTCTCTGCGCTTAACGACCACTTGGGAGAAGAATCTCAAACAGAGAAATGGAAGGGGTAGGGTCAAGACTAAGCCGTACATCCTCGAGGTATAATGGTCCGGCGGCGACGGCGGTTTTCACCGGCCGAGTCAGGAAGTGGAAGAAAAAGTGGGTCCACGTGTCCACCTCATCAACCGCCGGTTCTCGCACCTCCAAATCCAACGGTCGCGGTAACACCACCACAAACAGCAATCTTTTCCTCTGTAGGTGGACCCCACTTTCTCCTACCTCCGCCGTCGCTGCAGCAGAAGAGACCGACGAGCCGCCGAAACGGAGGTTCAGATACGCTCCTGTAAGTTCAGTGTATACTGAAGTCTCTGGATTTTGGGAAAGCATTAGGGTTTTAGGCGAAGAATCGATCGAAAACTTTTCCGGGATTTTGATTTTTACAGATCGCGATGCTTGAACAGAGAGAGACGGTGGTGTCGAAGAAACAAGAAACCGAGGCTGAAGCAGAAGAGACTGAAGAATTCGAGACAGAAACACCATCGCCGAAGAACATTAAGCTGAACATGAACTTGATGATGATGGGCACGGACCAAACTGAGGTATGTAATGGAATCAACCCTAAAACTGGGGGGTCATTCAAAGTTTTGACCTTTTCTGTTGTTCATGTGTTATGCAGGAACCGGAGACTGGTCATTTGGATCTGGGAGTGTGTCTGAAGGATCTAAATGATGAAGATGGTAACGTTGATTGAAGTAAACAGAGGTTTCTCAGTTCTGGGCTACAATAAAAATCTCTCCTTTTAGTGCTAATGTCAAAAATATAATAGATTAGGTATTAATGGACTTGATTGATCGTCCTGTGTATGTGTATGCATGTGTAAGATGTACGATGTTAAGACAGATTCTATGTCATGTAAGGTCAGTTTTTACTTCATACCTGGGGAAGAGAGAGAAATATGAACCCTAATTCTAATCAGAAGAGCAAAGGGATTCAAGCAAAGATGAACATGACAATAGTAGCAAACACAGAACAAGGGTTTCCCTGAAGTCAGCCATGATCGAGCAATTTATGGAATCGTGTTCATGAAATGAATACTCTTGGAAGATAGATGTTTTGGGTTGCTCAAAACTAAGGGATCTGTAACAAAAACAAAAATTGAAAATCAGACAAATCTTGTTTGACTTTCAAGCTTCAGATCATTTCTCACTTTCTTGACCCTCCACGCCCTGAGTAACACCAACTTCTGCTGGCCTTATAACTCGATCATACAACATATATCCAGACTGCATTCATTGAAGAAATTGAAGAAAACAAGTTAACAAATGGATCATAAATTCATGTCAATGGGAACCAAAACATGGGGTGGACATTTCGAGTTATACGGACCGATCCAACCCAAATAACCCAAACCATGAGATAGATGAGTTTTATAGAAAAACCATATGGGTTCAATATCAAATACCCAAATGGGTTCGGGTCGGTCTGGGTTCGGGATAACCCGAAGAGCCCGAACAACCCGGAAAAAAAACCTAAACAAACCCTAACCCTAAAACGTGGGTGGTGACACAGCTCCCTCTTCCTCTCACGTTTAAAACCCGAATTACCCGTTTAAAGACCGAATTAACCGTACTTAAATAACCCAAAAAACCCGAAGAACCCGAATTACCCGAAATATCTAAATAATTCAAATACAATTCGGGTTTTTTGGGTTCAATGTTTCAAAAACCCGAACAACCCGAACCCGGACTGAAACCCGTCCCGAAAACCAAATGGGTTTTTTTGGGTTCAATTTTTTATAACCCGAGGAACCCGTCCCGAAACCCGGATTGCCCACCCCTTGTAACTCGTGCATGTGTTCAGGGTTTACCTTCAGGACATGTGCAACTGTGCCTTCTGGTTTAGAGGCATCTGGAACTTGGAACACGGCGTTATGTCTGTTTGGATCAAATGGTTCGTCTATAGGATCATACTTCTCCAGCCCAAATTTCCTGAATACCTGCAAGGACATAAACCAGTAAGAGGGAAATTTCCACAAGAAAGATGAAAAAAATGTAACCCAAGAGGGAAATATTAGCATCATTTGTACATAGTTTTACCTCGGCAAGCTGTTTTTCAGTCATCTCCACACCTTCTAGTAGGGTCTTCAACAGCGGAGCTGCCCCAGATGAATCTTTTGACGAGTCAATCTTTGAGAAACTCTCTTTGACGACTGAAGAAGCTCTTCCAAGATTATCCGCCACATCCAAAAGGCTTTTCGCGAAATTCTACAGTAAAATTTCAGAACAAAAAGTATCAGTATATGTGTTGTGAAGTAAACAAGAATTTCAAGAATGAGAACATAAGATTAACTTACCTGTATAGCATACTTTTTGGAGTTTTCAGCTTCCCGTCTTGTCCTATCCATGACATTTTCCATCTCTGCGTAAGTACGAAGAACTTTATCTTTCATTTGTTCAAGCTCTTGGTGTTTGGTCTTTAAAAGATCTTCCTTCTCAGTCACGAGTTTCACCAAGTCATCTCTTGATAGATCATCAGCTTCAGTCTCTGAATCTGAATCAGAAAATGCAGTTCGTTTAGTACCTCTCCGCCTTCTATGTCCAGAATTAGACGCAGAATCAGCAGATTTCGAATCAAGACCTGATTCTTTTGTATCCGCTGTATCTTTCCCTGCCTTAGAATCTTTATCAGCACCAGCTTCTTTGGTGTTAGAAGCCTCAGTGTTAGTCTCGTTTTCATTGGGTTCGGGTGATGCAGAGGAAGAAAAGCCAAACCTTTGAAAAGCAAAGGAATCTAATGTTCGGTGGTTGAAAAGAGACACCTGAGCCGGAACAAGCTGCAATGGAAAACGACAATCCTCGTCTTAAAAATGCAACTCACTAAGGAACACAAGTTTAGTTGACAGAACATAACATTAATGTTTGATGTCCCATGAAACAATTGGAAGCAGCAGAATATACTGAAACATTATCACACAAATCCATCTATGAACTTCAAAATATAGCATAAAACACTGAATGGAGAACAATTACATGGCAAATCAAAAATCTGTCTAGAAATCAGCAGAATTTTATGATGTCAAAAGCTTTAAGGTACAACCATAAGTAGGAAAGATTTACCCTAAACCCTAATCCCCTACGAAAAATCACACAGAAATGGCTAGAAACCCTAAACCTAAACCAAATCAACACTCTGTCTAGAAATCAGCAGAATTCTATGATTTCAAAAGCTTTAAGGTACAACCATAAGGGGGAAAGATTTACCCTAAACCCTAAACCCCTATGAAAAATCACACAGAAATGGCTAGAAACCCTAAACCTAACCAAATCAACAATCTGTCAAGAAATCAGCAGAATTCTATCATGTCAAAAGCTTTAAGGTACAACCATAAGTAGGAAAGATTTACCCTAAACCCTAAACCCCTATGAAAAATCACACAGAAATGACTAGAAACCCTAAACCTAAACCAAATCAACAATCTGTCAAGAAATCAGCAGATTCTATGATGTCAAAAGCTTCAAGGTACAACTATAAGGGGGAAAGATTTACCCTAAACCCTAAACCCCTGTGAAAAATCTCACAGAAATGGCTAAAAACCAAACCTTGGGAAATAAGCAAGCAAGATAAACAGCTAAACTTTGGTCTCAACCCAACAAGATCCAGAGAGTAATAGTTGTCGGGACATTCAATTATGTCATCACATTTACGTTCTTAAAATACAATAATTCATTAATGAATAAAGACGAACAAAGAATTCCGAAGAAAACCCTAATAACCGAAGGCAAGCCTAAATCAGACACCGGCATATACCGAAATCGGGAGAACTACAAAAAAATCCAAAACATAAATATCTAAATATCACTATAATTTATTAAAAACTTCATATCTTTTAAAGGGAACGTTAGATTGAGACCAAAATCAGACATACCCTTAAACCCTAGCAAAACCCTATGAGGCAATTGAGTATGAGAAATCATCGAATCGACACAGAACCTTACCTTAGCGGTGGATTCTTGAACGAGGGAATGAAACCGACCGGAAATGATTGAAACCCGATTTCTCACCGGGGCGGCGACGGCGGCGAGCGACGAGCGTGAGCCCGCGCTGCGAGAAACTCGAGACAAAATCCTCGAAACCAACATAACGAAGATGTGTAAAGAGACAAATCAGAAATCAGCAAAAAAGAACCGAACAAAGAATTAAACTTTGGGTTGGAGAGAAAAATGAGAGATGTTTATGTGGTCTGTCTGGTAAGGCGAATAAACAGACGTGCTTGGGGAAGAAGCAAATCTCTAGCTGGGAATAGAGGGTTGAATTAACGAAATTACCCTTATCGATTTAGCGACAAGTGGATCTGCTTTCTCGAGGGTTAAAAGTGAATCCCGTAGTTCCACGAGGGTATTGTTGTCATTGACAATATGCGACTCAAGATATTTGAAGCTACGAAGTCCAAGAACCCTCTAGAATCTACGAACAAGGTATGTCTTTTGAACAGTACATATACATTCGAAACGCAATACACTAATCACAAAATACACACCCAAATACGTATAAATACAGTCGTGAATACACACACGTGTTATTTGGGCCTGAAGATCTAATGGGTCGCTTCATTCTTGTTGCCAAAGCCTGACTCTGAGCCGGTTAAGTAGTCATCTCTGGTACAAATGGAGAAATGTCAAACCGGTGAGGACAAAGCTAAACCGACCGGTTAAAGCACGTGAATGGGAAAAGGTTCTTGAGCTTACTTGATTCTGCGGGACAATTGGTACAATCCAGTTCCGGCTATGGCGACATTGACACTGAAGAGATTCCAGTTTCTCTGCAAATTTTCATGGTTACAAAAACAACAATAAGTCTTTTGTTAAATTGCTTTCCAATGAGTAAATTGATTTGTATATTTTTATGTATTGTATTAGTTATTTATAATTTTCGATACAAGACCTGTGCATGTAACAGCTGCGAAATAAAATTAATCACAAACATTTGATAATCTCTTTTGAAACTATGGTTAATTCTGAAATTACCAATTTGATGTGGACACGAAATCATTTCGGGTGGCTTAGAGAAATCTGCCAAGTTTGCTATTCTAATCACCCATTTTGCCAATTGGTGCACAAAAATGAACTGCAACCACATATACCCCTTAAAGTTTGGGCCACGTATGTCGGTCGTGTGGCCCATTTGCAGTCATATATATATGAAATGGAACATTCTGATATTTAAATTGATATTATTATTTCAGATTAAAATATGTAGGGTTTTTTCTTCGTAAAAACCTAATAAAAAACTTGAAAAAAAGACAATATATACACTTATTTTTTATTAATGAAAATATATATGGATTGATATTTTTTTCGAAACGAAATTTATTTCAAAGTTTAGAGAAATAAGCAAGAGGCGATTTCGAAACTGAAAGTATTTCTAGCGATTTCGAACAATTTTTAATGGTCACATGGGTCACAAGTATCGCATAAATCACAAGAATCGTATGAGTCGCATTAAATCACAAGAATCGTATGAGTCGCATGAGTCACAATGATAATATAGAAATATCAATATTATAAGAATCAAATTAAAGTTGATTTTTTAAGAGAATAATAAGATTGAAATCCTAATAACATATTATTAAATGTATTTTTTATTTAAAACTTATCTAAACCTTTTAAGTTGTATAATTTTAAAAATATATAGTCACATTAATTAAAACTTTGTGTCATGTTTCATTATCAAATTAAACTATCAATTTTAAATTTTATTGTAAAACTCGTAATATTACGACACATTGATTATTTTATCTACGTACGTGACTCTTATATAGAATAAAAGACTACTCAAATCAATATGTGAAAAAACAAATATTTTTACTTGCTAATAAATCTTAATTTCAATAGTGTTATTTTTTAGGCGAAATGTAGATAGGAAATTTCAATATATTATTTTTTTCTTATTTGGTAGTAAACCATTATGATATCATAAATTCATAACTAACTCCTTGGGCCATCTCACACGAAATAAAAAAAAGGTAAAAAAGTATATATATATATGTATATATGTATATGTATATGGAGGTTGAACAACCTGTAACATCACATTTCAAACATGAACAATATCAGCTTTAGATGAACAAACCTTCCAACGTTACTTTTCCAAACACAACTTACAAAAAAAATGAATTTATATTGATTATATCTACAATTTATTATAAAGTTATTTGATTTATTTATTATTGTAAAATTTTTTAAAGTTTAACAAGTGTATTTAACCGTTTAGTCACATAACTTGTCAACAAAAATAGAAATTGTGGATTCAAAGGGCTATAATAGAAAACTATAGAAAATGATATTAAAAGGAATAGGGATGTTTTGTATATGAATGTAAGATGAGTAATATTAAAAAAAATATATCATATATTTTTTAAGATTTTTGTTATATTTATTTAATATATTATATTTTTATGTAAATACGTAATGAATGAATAGATCAACATTTTAAATTGATTTGACAAGTAGATTGGGGTAATTAATCACAAGAATTGACTCAAGAACAAAAACAGTGATATATTTTTATAATTTATAAGCAAATAAAAGCTGTACGTATAATAATAAGTTATCGTACGTTTTGTGGCAAAAGTAGCTTTCAATTACTTTAATGCTTGTTTATGCCATTCCACCAACTTCCTTCGTATTCCCCATTTCCTCCATAGATTTAAAGTTCAAAACTTTACGACAGTCATGGCCAAAGAAGAATGATGCAAGCATGATGATGATGATCATAATGATGATGATGATGATGATGCGTGAGAGAGTTATGGTATTGTTCCTCATAGTTAATCTCCTTGTGAAGATACTGAAAACCGATGGTAAAGTCCCGGCGGTTATCGTGTTCGGAGATTCGACGGTTGACGCCGGGAACAACAACCAGATTTCGACGGTGCTAAAGAGTAATTTTCAGCCATATGGTCGGGATTTCATCGGTGGTCAGGCCACCGGAAGATTCTCAAACGGTCGGATTCCTCCTGATTTCATTTCCGAAGCATTCGGGATTAAGATGACGGTTCCTGCATATCTTGATCCTGCTTTCAACATTGCCGATTTTGCTACCGGAGTCTGCTTTGCTTCTGCCGGAACCGGCTATGACAATGCAACTTCCGATGTGCTTGTAAGTCATATAGCCTATACATATCATATCACGAATCATGAATTATTATTATAATTATAATTATAATAATAATAATAATTATTATTATTATTTTTGTAAATAAAAGGTATTTAAGAATGCATATACAACTTCTGATTTGTTTATACGTCATTTAGCATATATAACTATATCTATGGTTATAGATATTGTGTTGTTTTATCGTATCGATAGTGAATTATAAATTCATTGTTATGTAATGGTGGATCTAAAATATTATTTTGTATGGCATATTTTTTTAGAAAAAGAAATAAAGATACAACAATTTTTGAAAAATTTAAAACAATAATCAATAATTTATTTGTAAAAATATAAATATTTTAATAAATATATCAAATTTTAAAATTAGTGTCATGTTATACATGTAAAATAGAATTAATAGCATTAATAGATATAATCATTTATTAATAATTTTAAACGTTAATATTTCATTAGTGACATGGATATTAGTTAATTGTTCTTTTTAAATGATTGGTGCTTGTTTTTTACGTTTTCATTTTGAGATATATTCTTTAAAATTATAAATATTACTTTAAATTAATTTCATTTTTTAATAAAAAAAATTAATAATTGGTGCTGTTTTTTGCGTTTTCATTTTGAGATATATTTTTAAAACCAAATTATAAATATTACTTTAAATTAATTTAAATTTTTAATAAGAAAATTGAAAACCATGGAGAGATTTTGGTTCCAATGGTTTCATTGTGGATTATACTTAAGATCAACCTTGAAGCTTTGAACTAATTTTTTATGTTATTAGAATGTATATACTGTATTCTCATTTAAATATTATAATATACAAAATCTCAATAATATGAAATATATTATTATATTATGTTCCTCTAACATAAATAATTTATTTTTATATAATTTACAAATTGTTGTAGTCGGTAATACCATTGTGGAGAGAATTGGAGTACTACAAGGAATACCAAAGTAGACTAAGAAGCTTTATTGGCAGCAACATGGCAGAGGAAATTATAAGAGAATCACTTTACTTGATAAGCATAGGAACAAATGACTTCCTAGAGAACTATTACCTTCTTCCTCGAAGATCATCGCAATATAATATCGATGAATACCAAAAATACTTAGCGGGAATCGCGAGAGATTTCGTCGTTGAGCTTTACAAACTCGGAGCTCGAAAGATATCTCTAAGTGGACTTGCTCCTATCGGATGCTTACCATTGGAACGAACCACACGAATCCTTTATGGAAGCCAATGTATAGAAGAATACAACAAAGTGGCTCGAGATTTCAACACTAAGTTAGACGTTATGGTCACTCAATTGAACAATGAACTCGATGGAATCAAGCTAGTGTTTTCAAATCCTTATGGCATTGTCTCGGAAATCATAAACAATCCTCAATCTTTTGGTTAGTTTTTTCAAGATGTTGATGATTATGATTCCTAGGAGAAACAAATGTTCTAATAATAATAATGTTTCTTGATTTTTGCAGGGTTTCATAATGTGAGAAGTGCATGTTGTGGAACAGGATACTATGAAATGAGCTACTTATGTGACAAAATGAATCCTTTCACATGTTCAAATGCAGACAAATATGTGTTTTGGGATTCATTTCATCCCACTGAGAACACAAACGCCATTGTTGCAAGCCATATTGTTAAGCATGATCTTTTTCAATTTCAGTGATACATTCCAAGGAATTTACTATAAGATGTTCTTGTGATCCTTTCTATAAATGTCACTTTGATTAGCTACATTGTTGTTGTTTTGATCCCTGAAAAACATATCATCAAACCCTAAGTTATCAATTATCAATCACAACCCTTTTCTTTTTTTATGCAAATCAATCCCTAAACTATTCCATCTTGTGAATCATGTTACCATTATATGACAGATTAGGGTTTTTGACACCATGTATAAACAGGTTAAGAGGATGGTCGTGGTTGAAACAGAAGAGATGTACAATGCTCGTAAAGAAGCAGAAGTTAAACACAAAGCATTACGTCCACCTCTTGTTTTCAGTCATCTCTCAGGTCCTTCTACAGACTCCGCAATTAAGTCTTGAACCCTCTTTTTCACCATTATCCATTTCCCATTTGTAGACTCAAGATTTGTGTTAAGAACCAGTAATCATGTATGGTTTTCAGGAAGTTAAGACCATCTTCTCTAAGCTTAGTTTGCATAAGAAGTTTACAGACGTGTTTTATGTTCCTGTAAACATGGAATTGGAATCTTTTAGGGATTGATTTGCATAAAAAAAGAAAAGGGTTGTGATTGATAATTGATAACTTAGGGTTTGATGATATGTTTTTCAGGGATCAAAACAACAACAATGTTTTAGGGATTGATTTGCATAAAAAAAGAAAAGGGTTGTGATTGATAATTGATAACTTAGGGTTTGATGATATGTTTTTCAGGGATCAAAACAACAACAATGTAGCTAATCAAAGTGACATTTATAGAAAGGATCACAAGAACATCTTATAGTAAATTCCTTGGAATGTATCACTGAAATTGAAAAAGATCATGCTTAACAATATGGCTTGCAACAATGGCGTTTGTGTTCTCAGTGGGATGAAATGAATCCCAAAACACATATTTGTCTGCATTTGAACATGTGAAAGGATTCATTTTGTCACATAAGTAGCTCATTTCATAGTATCCTGTTCCACAACATGCACTTCTCACATTATGAAACCCTGCAAAAATCAAGAAACATTATTATTATTAGAACATTTGTTTCTCCTAGGAATCATAATCATCAACATCTTGAAAAAACTAACCAAAAGATTGAGGATTGTTTATGATTTCCGAGACAATGCCATAAGGATTTGAAAACACTAGCTTGATTCCATCGAGTTCATTGTTCAATTGAGTGACCATAACGTCTAACTTAGTGTTGAAATCTCGAGCCACTTTGTTGTATTCTTCTATACATTGGCTTCCATAAAGGATTCGTGTGGTTCGTTCCAATGGTAAGCATCCGATAGGAGCAAGTCCACTTAGAGATATCTTTCGAGCTCCGAGTTTGTAAAGCTCAACGACGAAATCTCTCGCGATTCCCGCTAAGTATTTTTGGTATTCATCGATATTATATTGCGATGATCTTCGAGGAAGAAGGTAATAGTTCTCTAGGAAGTCATTTGTTCCTATGCTTATCAAGTAAAGTGATTCTCTTATAATTTCCTCTGCCATGTTGCTGCCAATAAAGCTTCTTAGTCTACTTTGGTATTCCTTGTAGTACTCCAATTCTCTCCACAATGGTATTACCGACTACAACAATTTGTAAATTATATAAAAATAAATTATTTATGTTAGAGGAACATAATATAATAATATATTTCATATTATTGAGATTTTGTATATTATAATATTTAAATGAGAATACAGTATATACATTCTAATAACATAAAAAATTAGTTCAAAGCTTCAAGGTTGATCTTAAGTATAATCCACAATGAAACCATTGGAACCAAAATCTCTCCATGGTTTTCAATTTTCTTATTAAAAATTTAAATTAATTTAAAGTAATATTTATAATTTGGTTTTAAAAATATATCTCAAAATGAAAACGCAAAAAACAGCACCAATTATTAATTTTTTTTATTAAAAAATGAAATTAATTTAAAGTAATATTTATAATTTTAAAGAATATATCTCAAAATGAAAACGTAAAAAACAAGCACCAATCATTTAAAAAGAACAATTAACTAATATCCATGTCACTAATGAAATATTAACGTTTAAAATTATTAATAAATGATTATATCTATTAATGCTATTAATTCTATTTTACATGTATAACATGACACTAATTTTAAAATTTGATATATTTATTAAAATATTTATATTTTTACAAATAAATTATTGATTATTGTTTTAAATTTTTCAAAAATTGTTGTATCTTTATTTCTTTTTCTAAAAAAATATGCCATACAAAATAATATTTTAGATCCACCATTACATAACAATGAATTTATAATTCACTATCGATACGATAAAACAACACAATATCTATAACCATAGATATAGTTATATATGCTAAATGACGTATAAACAAATCAGAAGTTGTATATGCATTCTTAAATACCTTTTATTTACAAAAATAATAATAATAATTATTATTATTATTATAATTATAATTATAATAATAATAATAATTATTATTATTATTTTTGTAAATAAAAGGTATTTAAGAATGCATATACAACTTCTGATTTGTTTATACGTCATTTAGCATATATAACTATATCTATGGTTATAGATATTGTGTTGTTTTATCGTATCGATAGTGAATTATAAATTCATTGTTATGTAATGGTGGATCTAAAATATTATTTTGTATGGCATATTTTTTTAGAAAAAGAAATAAAGATACAACAATTTTTGAAAAATTTAAAACAATAATCAATAATTTATTTGTAAAAATATAAATATTTTAATAAATATATCAAATTTTAAAATTAGTGTCATGTTATACATGTAAAATAGAATTAATAGCATTAATAGATATAATCATTTATTAATAATTTTAAACGTTAATATTTCATTAGTGACATGGATATTAGTTAATTGTTCTTTTTAAATGATTGGTGCTTGTTTTTTACGTTTTCATTTTGAGATATATTCTTTAAAATTATAAATATTACTTTAAATTAATTTCATTTTTTAATAAAAAAAATTAATAATTGGTGCTGTTTTTTGCGTTTTCATTTTGAGATATATTTTTAAAACCAAATTATAAATATTACTTTAAATTAATTTAAATTTTTAATAAGAAAATTGAAAACCATGGAGAGATTTTGGTTCCAATGGTTTCATTGTGGATTATACTTAAGATCAACCTTGAAGCTTTGAACTAATTTTTTATGTTATTAGAATGTATATACTGTATTCTCATTTAAATATTATAATATACAAAATCTCAATAATATGAAATATATTATTATATTATGTTCCTCTAACATAAATAATTTATTTTTATATAATTTACAAATTGTTGTAGTCGGTAATACCATTGTGGAGAGAATTGGAGTACTACAAGGAATACCAAAGTAGACTAAGAAGCTTTATTGGCAGCAACATGGCAGAGGAAATTATAAGAGAATCACTTTACTTGATAAGCATAGGAACAAATGACTTCCTAGAGAACTATTACCTTCTTCCTCGAAGATCATCGCAATATAATATCGATGAATACCAAAAATACTTAGCGGGAATCGCGAGAGATTTCGTCGTTGAGCTTTACAAACTCGGAGCTCGAAAGATATCTCTAAGTGGACTTGCTCCTATCGGATGCTTACCATTGGAACGAACCACACGAATCCTTTATGGAAGCCAATGTATAGAAGAATACAACAAAGTGGCTCGAGATTTCAACACTAAGTTAGACGTTATGGTCACTCAATTGAACAATGAACTCGATGGAATCAAGCTAGTGTTTTCAAATCCTTATGGCATTGTCTCGGAAATCATAAACAATCCTCAATCTTTTGGTTAGTTTTTTCAAGATGTTGATGATTATGATTCCTAGGAGAAACAAATGTTCTAATAATAATAATGTTTCTTGATTTTTGCAGGGTTTCATAATGTGAGAAGTGCATGTTGTGGAACAGGATACTATGAAATGAGCTACTTATGTGACAAAATGAATCCTTTCACATGTTCAAATGCAGACAAATATGTGTTTTGGGATTCATTTCATCCCACTGAGAACACAAACGCCATTGTTGCAAGCCATATTGTTAAGCATGATCTTTTTCAATTTCAGTGATACATTCCAAGGAATTTACTATAAGATGTTCTTGTGATCCTTTCTATAAATGTCACTTTGATTAGCTACATTGTTGTTGTTTTGATCCCTGAAAAACATATCATCAAACCCTAAGTTATCAATTATCAATCACAACCCTTTTCTTTTTTTATGCAAATCAATCCCTAAAACATTGTTGTTGTTTTGATCCCTGAAAAACATATCATCAAACCCTAAGTTATCAATTATCAATCACAACCCTTTTCTTTTTTTTATGCAAATCAATCCCTAAAAGATTCCAATTCCATGTTTACAGGAACATAAAACACGTCTGTAAACTTCTTATGCAAACTAAGCTTAGAGAAGATGGTCTTAACTTCCTGAAAACCATACATGATTACTGGTTCTTAACACAAATCTTGAGTCTACAAATGGGAAATGGATAATGGTGAAAAAGAGGGTTCAAGACTTAATTGCGGAGTCTGTAGAAGGACCTGAGAGATGACTGAAAACAAGAGGTGGACGTAATGCTTTGTGTTTAACTTCTGCTTCTTTACGAGCATTGTACATCTCTTCTGTTTCAACCACGACCATCCTCTTAACCTGTTTATACATGGTGTCAAAAACCCTAATCTGTCATATAATGGTAACATGATTCACAAGATGGAATAGGGGTAAAGGAGAATTGAGTATATATCACCTGTGCAATCATACCCCTGATGGATGAAGTGTTGGAGTGCTTGACAGTACGATTGCATTTGCCAAGACCAATGGCCTCGAGAGTTCTCCTGTGAAGCCTTCTGGTTCCAGGAATACCTCTAACTAGGGTTATGTATAAGTTCGGACTCCATTCAATGGGCACTTTAGCTTTGAATGCTCTGAAACCACTCATCCTTTTACCAAGAAGCAAAAATGGTAGATCGATTGGCAAGGAGATAGGAGCGAAACAGTCCTGGAAACGACGGTGAAGGTAGCTGACCGGAGAGATGAAGCGGCGGAGGCAATATGGAGGCAAGATGCGATGGAGACGAGAAGCGGCCGCACGAGAAGTAGGTGAGAGGTGCCCGTACGAAGGAGAGGAGCAGGAGGAGTGGCCGCACGATGGAGAGAAAAGGAGATGAACGGAGAGAGAGACGGCCGGACAAGGGACGGACGGCCGGAGAGAGTGGCGGCAGAGGATGGAGAAGAAAGAGAGATGTTAAGCGGCTGCAAGGGGATACAAAGTAAACCTAATTTTAATGGCAATTTTGTAAATAATTTAATATGTATATGTATTTTAATATTTTTGTATTCAAAAATCTGAACTCGAGTCTAACGTGGATTTCGGAGTGTATTTCCCTCTAAATGAAAAAGAGGATCCGATGATGCACAATAAAACCGCTACGGATTCACTATCAGTCAGCCATTGACGCTTCCAAAGCTTTGAATATCAAAGTTTAACTCTTTTCCCTTCAAGATTACAACTTTAATACGGTGAGTTCTTTGTATCCCCTCTCTCTTATATTACAGTTTGCTATTACGATATTTTATAGTTTTTTCTGTGTCGTTTGATTCCCTATGAAATATATCATAGGAGTGATTTCATTGCAAGAAATAATCGATTGCTATCTGGGTTCTTGTCGGGGTTTTAAAATCGAGGGTTTAATTGAGATATTTTCTGTAAATAATATGCCTTTAAGGTGTTCGATAGAATGCCGATTAGAAAAAAATTACCTTTTAAAAAAATGCTACATCCTAAACTTTGAATTTTATATCAAAATATATTACAAAATCAAATTCTAATTATACTTCATGGGATTCTTCCATTATTAAGTTATCTATTATTTATACGTATTGAACAAAATTTTCGTTAAGAGATTTAATCATTGGTATACTTTGTCTTTTGTTATTAGACTAATACTATTAGTTGATTGATGGCGAGGTGAGGTTCATAACATTTTTATATTTCCAGGTGAACCATCATGTCGTTTTTCTCTCTAAACATCGTGTCGTGTGGATCGAACTTATGAGTACATCGTGCCGTTCTTAAAAAAAAAACATCGAATATCACCTGGTCTATTTCTCTCTGTCACTGTCTTTATGTCCCTTTCTCCCAGCCGACAACTGCAGCTATGGAGACGAGCACCGGAGACTTGTCGGAAATGGTTCGGGAGCTGGAGGAGTTAAAGGCAAGCAAATCCGATATCGAACGGAGAATTTCGATTCTCGAATCCCAGCTCCGAGAGAAAACAGCGGCGGCCGTATCCAAAGGCGATTGTTGTTCCACGTTGCCGGCGTTTGATCACGGCCCGATCCATGGCTTGTCTCCGGACCAGATTTACCGTTACAGTCGTCACCTGTTACTCCCCACCTTTGGAATTCAAGGTAGTCAACGAGCTTTATTTTGTTTAAGTCAACTTTACCCAGCAAGAAATTTTCCTATCACAAATATACGACTAGCTTTGATGACTTTGATTCCTTTTTCTTTGCACTCTGAGATTCTTGGTGGTTTAAATACTCTATCTTTGATACATTAGCTTTACATCTACTTTAGGATCACTGAATGAGACTCTGAGTTGAAGTTTGGACTGAACATAGTAACATTTAAGATAATTTTGTCTGAATTCAATTGATGTTTCATGTTGGGTTTGATTTCATTTTGTTCTAGAATAGCTAAAATTTCCTTTTTACCCCGCATGTACTTTGCATTGTTATTCTTAAGAGATAACTATGTAGACATTGTTGTCTAAGTTCTTAAGAGAGAACTATGTCAACATAGATAGATGGAATCAAAGAGTGGATTTTGTTTGCATAGATCAAATTTTGTGTAACACCCCCATCCCGGAACAACCTCGGGACTAGGAGTGTCCACCATCACCTCCAAGAGGTGGCTACACGTGTCATCGCTCAAACGCATTTATAAAATAAATATAAATGATTTATTCTGAAATAAGAGTGGTCCGGACCAAACAGCAAAACAAATACGTAAAGACCAGAGTCACGTAATGAAATAATAAATACGAAATGCAAAATAAAACTCATCGAGACCTCGTGCACGCCTCTCCCATCAGTCCGCTGTGAACCTTCATGTTGCTGCTCAACCTCATTACTTTTTCTCCTCGCCATATCCTGTCCATCCACGACAGCCCAAAAATTGGGTGAGTACGACATACGCACTCAGTGAGATCAATACCTGTACGTACTCTGTGCCACGTATTCTCCAGCTCGAACTGAATATCATAAAATAATGATATATCCTAAGTCTAAACTAAAGATATACAGATAACTCTACCCAACCCGACTGAGTATCTAAAATCTAAGACTAGTACCACACTGGATCATAACGCACAGAGTCCACATGACTCTAGCTCAGGCATATGCTCGTGAAGTCCAAAAGACCCTAGCATACTGAAAATCTCGCAAGGTCGCAACGGACCCCAGCTATCAGTACACTACACTGAAAATCTCGCAAGGTCACAACGTACCCCAGCTATCAGTACACACTGAAAATCTCGCAAGGTCACAACGTACCCCAGCTATCAGTACACACTGAAAATCTCGCAAGGTCACAACGTACCCCAGCTATCAGTACACTACACTGAAAATCTCGCAAGGTCACAACGTACCCCAGCTATCAGTACACACTGAAAATCTCGCAAGGTCACAACGTACCCCAGCTATCAGTATCATACAACGCTCCGTCGCTCGAAAGGTTACCACAACCCCAACACGGTATGACGCCGGCCCAGATCCAAGTGTCGCAATACTAACGTCATCGACCCGATACTCCTCACGTGACAACTCTCACCAACACGCTCGCACACGCCTTCTTCCGAAGGTTCGAGTGTGAAACCACCCGATCGAGCACACTAACAAGATATTCACTAGGTTTAAACACCGAACCCAAATATCGACGTTCTCCGACCCCAACACTTGGTCGCACGTCAGTTCTCTAGATCATCTCTAGTCACTTATACAGCTCATATACTTATCATAAATTCTCCTACAACAAATTTAGGGTTTTAATCCAATTGCACTTATAACGTCTCATTTTTCCATTATGATCCTATAAATTCTATCGTGATCATGCCTCATTTTAAAAATATAATAT
>CM071869.1:1231082-1300431 GCA_036759665.1 Gynandropsis gynandra
AACCCACGGCGGCACTAACTCTTCTTTTAAAATTTTAAACCCTAATAATAATAATAATTATACATATATATATAAAGTGTATAAGGGAGTCGGTGAAACCGACTTCCCTTTTAATTCGGGCATCACATTTTGTCACTTGGAAATAAATTCTTTCTTTAATAAGAAAATGCTATAGTGTTACGGTTGCTCCTAGATTCGCTGTTTATCATCAGCAAGACCAATTCAATTTCTTTTCTCGGGTGTTCACTTAATTTGGTCTACAATGGCGTCAAGGAATTCTTGTGGAGTTTCCATATCAAGACAATCTATCTCTTCTTGGTTGTCGCCTCTTTGCATAGTTATTTGTAATTGCTCAGAGTAAAGGACATTGAATAGAGTTTGGGGGCATGAACGAATATCGGTATTTCAGATTACTTGGTTGGATACTGTTCTTCACAGATCATTATATAATGTTTCTGATTGTAGGGCAATCAAACCTATTGAAATCTTCGATATTAGTAGTCGGCGCTGGAGGGTTGGGTTCGCCAGCGTTATTGTATCTTGCAGCATGTGGCGTTGGTAAGATTCAGACTCTTAATTCAAATCAGTTAATTACTTTGCTAAACCAATAAAGTATTATTATCTTCGTCTTGTTCTTTTTTCCTATAGGCCGCTTGGGTATAATTGATCATGATGTTGTGGAGCTCAACAATATGCACAGACAGGTAAAATTTTTAGATTCTGCTACTATGTTCATCTTCCTTTTTCTCGGTTCTTACTGCATTCGTGGTAAGTTGCTCAATTTTTACTTCTTTCTCTTGATTTATCATTGGGCAGGTAATCCATACCGAACCATTTATTGGTCTGCCCAAAGTAAAATCTGCCGCTGCTGCTTGTCGCTCGTAAGTCTCAATCGCTCAGATTACGATATTTACATATGAAATTGTTCTTATATGGTGTAATTTTTGTTGCTTTAAATTGACAGAATAAACTCAACAATTAAGATTGTTGAACATGTAGAAGCTCTTCGCACATCCAACGCATTGGAAATCTTCAGCCAGTATCCTTTACGCTATGCTCTTCGATTTTATATTAGCATTATCAAATCAAAGAATGGAATGTTATTGTTTCCATGACTGCTTCAATTTTCATAGATATGATATCATTGTAGATGCAACCGACAATCCTCCTAGTCGTTACATGATCAGTGATTGCTGTGTGCTATTGGGAAAGGTAAAATATCGGTGTCTACTCGTTATATAAACTACTCCAAGAAGAATCTGTTACGAACAAAGCACAATAAAATCAAGAATTTACCCATTCACGTCGAGATTGTATCTATGAGAATCAGTATCTGTCATGAATGTGCAATATTAACATCTCTTCATTTGATTATGGGTTTGTATGCAGCCTTTGGTATCAGGCGCGGCGCTTGGAATGGAAGGGCAGGTACCATGCCGTTTTATCGTACAATACAGCTTACAGTTTATAATTACAATGGAGGTCCATGCTATAGATGCCTATTTCCCACGCCTCCGCCATCAACGGCATGCCAAAGATGTGCTGACAGCGGAGTACTTGGAGTAGGTTCGTTAACTATTCGTATATTTATAGTTTTATTTAATTAGAAAAGACTTGCTTCGTTAGATTTACTCTTTTCGCCCTTTTTTTTTCTCAGTTCCTGGAGTTATCGGTACGCTTGAAGCGCTAGAGGCAATTAAAATAGCAAGTGTTATTGGCGAACCACTCTCTGGACGAATGCTTCTTTTTGATGCGTTATCGGGAAGAATCCGCATTGTAAGTTTTACAATGACTTTCTTCCTAATACCGTCCCTCTCGAATCGACTTATCAAGAATTGTGTTTAACAGGTTAAGATTAGAAATCGTTCATCTCAATGTATAGTTTGTGGAGACAATTCTACTTTCGACAAACAGTATTTCAAGAATTTCAACTACGCAGAATTCACGCAATTTCCTCTATTTGCGGTACCCCTCTTAGATCTTTTCTACTTAAGCCTACGATTCGTTTCAACGTTCACGCAATCTATTTCTTACCTATCAAACTTTTCATGGCAGGGACCATTGAAGTTAGAACTGATTCCTACAGAGTCACGAATAAGCAGCAAAGAGTTCAAAGAGATTGTTCAAAAAGGCGAACCGCACGTACTACTCGACGTTCGACCCTCGCATCATTACAAGATCGTTTCCCTTCCGGGATCACTCAACATACCTCTTACAAATTTAGAGGATCAGTTGCAAAAACTTACTTCAGCACTGAAAGAAAAGACAGACGCCGAGGTTAAGACCAGTTCTGGCGCAGGTCCTGGTCTTTACGTTGTTTGTAGACGTGGAAACGATTCACAGAAAGCCGTGCAATATCTCCGGGAAGTAGGTTTTGATTCGGCTAAGGACATCATCGGAGGTTTAGAGTCGTGGGCAGCCGATGTTGACCCGAATTTCCCTACTTATTAGAACTGAAATTGGAAGCCTGCAAATATATGCTTAAGCTTGGCTGTTGTCAGATCAAGCCCTGTCTGTGTTATGTATTGTGTGTGCTGTCTGAATATTATCATATATTGGTTTCACCATGCTTTCGTGGTTCATGCTTTAAGCCTCTGATTTCCAGACCACAAGTATGCTGAAGAAGTTCATTTATTTAACACCCAAGATTTAAATTCACCAATGAAAGAAAATTTTGCAATGGTTGATATTTCAGTTCGATTAAGGTAATTTCATTTGGTTTGGATAATATATTTAAAATAATCAATTAGATATGAAAATTTAAAAACCAATTGGATTTGACACGATTATTAACGGAATAATCATAATCATGAATAATCAATTACCATATATATATAATGTAACTAAATGATATTTATCAATTATATATTTATTCAATATATATTAATAATAAAAAATTAAATTGCAAATTTATCATGTAAAACATATTAATTATTTATAATCTTTCGAAAAATTATTATTTATTTATAATTTTATATAGAAATTTATATATAAAAATAAAATGACTTAATAATGATAAAAAAAATTAAATATTCGAATTTTATTTCGGTTATAATATATTTATTGGTATAACCAAATCGAATTGTTGTACAATTTAACCGAACCAAATCAATTATTATTTCATTAATTTATTAAAACGAATAAATCGGAGTTATGTTTCAATGAAGATCCTGAATCTGTGGCTAACTACTCGAGCTCCCCTCTTAGGTAATGTCTATGTTCAAGAGAGAAGAAACCAAATCAAAATTGGTGAAATCAAAGTCTAACTGTGGAATCACAGTGAAATACCAACAAATTAGAATGCCAATGTTCTTCAAGAATCCAAGTAGGGCTACAAAGCATTTATGTTGGGTGAGAAAAAGCAGAAATCTTTATTATGTCTGCAATCACTTCTTCTCATTCTCATTCTTTTTTTACTTCTTCAACTTCTTCCACTTGCTCGTACCTGCGTTTATACTTAGCGATCTGACCAATGCTCTCAGCCATTTGACGCTTAGCCCCAAAATGGTAAACTTTACCAACATGATGAATCCTTGTCATCATCACATGCATCAATCTACCACTCTGTGTCACATATGATATCCATTGCAGCTGTGGGTGTACTCCTTTCTTCATTTCCAACAAATCTGCACAAAAAAAATGTAGACTTTATTTTACCTACAATTACAATTTATCCACTTCATTGATACCAGGGCTGGGCACCGGCCGCAATTTTTCTACCCTAAGGCTCGGGTACACGATCAATAAATCTGATACCCGCGAATACCCGAACCCTTCTTCAAACTATTCCTTATTCCTATCATGTTTAGTCGCGCCTTTACCTTCTTCGCAGAAATATGATGCAGAATATAAAAACAAATCAATTATGGACCTTTACGTTGGAGACTTCACTTTGAAGCAGAACTTGCACTTCCCTTTTATCATATTATGGCATTGGCTTTAAAGGGGTTAGGGCAGGGGAAAGAAGAATTTCCAGCTTTTGGGCGCAAAGGACAAGAAGGAGTTTCTCATGAGAATCTTGCCCTTTAGGACAGCAACTAGGCGAACATCTTCTACTTCTAGAGCTACCGGGGGCCAGCCTTTCCAGGAATGGCCCTGGGTACTTTGTTGAAGAATACTATGACCTAGAATCAGGCATTAGCTGTCCTAGAGCAGGTCTTGGGGAGGACCTCAACTATCCCTGAGGATTCCAAAAACCAGATCTAGAAAATACTAACAGAAATTGCTCCCAGTTAAGATTCGTCACCTGATTTAAATCTGAAACGGATATGGCAGACAAATGAAGAAGCAAAAATGGTAGATCGATTGGCAAGGAGATAGGAGCTAAACAGTCCTGGAAACGACGGTGAAGGTAGCTGACCGAAGAGATGAAGCGGCGGAGGCAATATGGAGGCGAGATGCGGCTGCACGAGAAGTAGGTGAGAGGTGGCCGCACGATGGAGAGGAGAAGGAGGAGCGGCCGCACGTGAGGAGGAGATGAACGGAGAGGGATGGACGGCCGGAAAAGGGATGGTCGTCCAAAGAGAGTGGTCGAATAGGATGGAGAGAAAGGAGAGGAGAAAGAGAGATTTGGTTAAGCGGCTGCAAAGAAAGAATACAAAGTATACCTAATTTTAATGGCAAATTACTAAGACGTTAGCATTTGTTTTCTCATCGGAATTCCATCGAACACCTTAATCGCATGTTCACAATTCATACACTGAACACAACCTCAAAGCATTTTACCCAAACATAATCCAAAAACCTCAAAAATAGGGTTTATTCAATTAAAAAATCTCCTTCCACAGGCAGAATCGAACAAGACAGAAAGATTCTCGAAAACTCCAAAGGATGAATAGCAGAACATTCCGATCGAACTAGTTAATTTGATATTCGAGAGAGAGATGATACGAGATACTTACGGTATGAGCCGAGGAAGGAATTACTTTGAAATTGGTAGCTTCGGAGCTCCGTGAAGCAACTTCAATGGAAGAGGAAAGGACTGGAGCTGGTTCTGTGCTACACTTTAGGTTTTTATATCTCGCACCAGCCAATGGATCCCATTTAGCAAATAATAAGCACTTATTTTTTAAATAAGGATTAATTTCTAAAACAAAATCTGGACTATCGTTTTTTTTTGGTATTTTAATTATATATCGTTTAATTTCAGGTATTCTATGGTTAATTTTTTTCATTTATTAATAAATAAATATTTTAATAATTTTTCATGATTAATTATATTATATTTTTGTGTAAAGGACATTTTCTTATAATTTTATATTATTTTGATAAATTAATAATACAATATTATTAATTATTGCGTATAACATAAAAAATATTTTAAGTTAAATAACAATTTTTTTAAAAGAAATTATCACATATATACGTACTTTAAATCCAAATCGTAAACGTGGTTCATCTTTCTTGAACAACAAGTAAAGAGATAAAACATAAGACACAAACTGAATTATACATACATAGAATAAAGTCAAACCCATAATAAAACACACCATAACATCCACGATGCAACTACAAGAGTTTGCTTATTTAGCCTTTTAAGATTTATATATATATATATATATTTATATATATACCCACCACGACCTGACCAGTGAGTAACCACGACCTGACGACCAGTGAGTAACCACGACCTGACGACCAGTGAGTAACCACGACCTGACGTCTTCACTGAAGGACAAGGCACTCTGATGGCAATTTGGAGCTCAAAAACGGGGTCCGGCTGCCTTCAGCAACCCACTGCGTCGTTTATCTAGAAAATAACCACGACCTGACGTCTTCACTGAAGGACAAGGCACTCTGATGGCGTCCCGGTCACGATGGAACCACCACGAACGCTCTTCTCGTTCACATCAGTGTCCATTGAGTTACGGTGGTGACCCATTGTTCCTTCATCCTGTTCTTGACTACACTCGCCAATGGCTTCAAAGATCAAAGCAGTGACTTCATCGAATCTTGCTTCCGACAGAGAAACTTCGGCTAAGAGCCGCCATGCATTCGCCTCTGAAGCTTCTTCATAATCTTTCTTCCTCTTAAGCACCATATGACCACTTATCTCCCAAACAGCAGGGTTCACTTGTGTGTCCAATAACTCAGCACTCACCTCTCCTAATGCCTGTTTCTCTGCGTAACACTGCATGACCAAACCATAAGGATTCATCCACGCAGTAAAAAAAAACTAACTTTTACTTGGTTTAATTACCTGAGGCAGTAGAAAAATCCGGTTCCCACAATCAGAAATGAGAATGTTGAAAGGAATGTTATTGTTCTGAAGGCAAATGCAAGCATCTGAAACAGTATCAGATAGGTTTTGCAGAGACTTTCCGCCTTCAAAGAGAAGACCTCGGACTGGAAAATTCAGAAGTTTTGAAATCTTCACACCCGTTTCCATATTAGTTATCTTCTTCGTAGGAGCTTTCTCAATTGGGAAAGGCATGGCCAAATAGTAAGCCTATTTCAAGAAAAATCACAATCAATATCACAAATAACAGATCAAACATAGAAAGGGACAGAAAGGGTTATGTTTGGATTGAAATTAGAACCTGAAAATGAAGATGGTTGATGGTAGCGAATGCGCCTAAGCTGTTATAACCGAGTCTGAAGTATGGATTACCCGCTTCAGCCGCCATGTGAAGAGCAAGAAGTAAACTCTGGTGATCAATTTTCTGAGGCAAACACTCAAGAACCCGTGGAATCAACAAGACGTGTCCATACTCGATCGGACTAACCTGTTAAAACCCAAACCAAAACCAATAAACGATGAATTTCCCCTACGTAGTAACTAAATTTACGGTAAAAACAATGGATTATTACGTTGATGGCAACGACGCTAGGAGAGTTATCGGCGTCTAAAGGCATGCTTGGAAAGAATTGAGCTTCACCATCTTCACTAACTTCAAATTGAAAGATCACTTCTTCTTGGCCAACTTTAGTAAAGTTAAATTTTTTACCATCAAAAGGCTGAAGGACTTTATCAACACGAAATTCAGTCGGCCTTTTCTTAAGGTGACGACCTTCGTTTAACTGAGCGATGAATCCATATTTACCCGGAATAACCTAAATCAACAACAGTAACAAAAGATACTCTAAGATCAAAGGAGTAACAACAGTTAATCTGATCTTTCACCAGATTGGCTTAAAGTAAATAATTAGGGTAAGATCAATGCCTTGGTTTCACAGGCGGTGACATCATAGCGAAACAGTCCTCTTTGGAATCGATCTTCCCACTATATAAACAAGAAACAACAGTTAGAAATTAGAACAGACATGATCACAGTAACTAATCTGTCTGTAAGAAACATTTGTTATTAATGGATATAATATGCTTACTTCCCCAAGAATGAGGGACTCGAGGAACGCCAATGGAGGCTCTGTGGCCTGACGGCCAGGCTTGTCACCGGCGACTAATTTGTCAAGCTTCTTGCAGGCGTACAATGGAAGTCTTACACCTGATCGGATTTAAGCAAGATTTCTTACATATATGATGAAACAGACAAGTAAAAGTTTCTGAATTTGTACCTTTACATTGTGAGAGAAGTAAAAAGTTTAACATTTACCGTTTATACAGCACTTGCTCAGGCAATTCCGTCCACAACCTCCGGCACCACCACCGCCTTCCGCCGCTTCTTCTTTCTGGTAGTTCGACACAACGGTTGGAACCCTTTTGATTTTCAACATTCTCGAATTCGAAGAGAAAAAGAATCCCCACAAAACGAAAACTAACAGACAGTGTAAATCACTCTACAACCTAAAACTAAGCCTAATGGAAAAGGAAAAAGCTAGTGGTAGCGATAGTGGAACCGCCGCCGGCGAGGAATAGGAGATCGGAAGGGCTGCCGCCTTCAGACGGCAAGGCTCCACGTCCGCCGTGCGGCGAAGGGTTGGTTTCGATTAAGCAACCCTTGCGTCGTACAATACGGACATGAAAGCTGAATGTCGGAGTTATCCCGTGTATAGCCGTGATGCCGACGAACTGTTCTTCCCCAATTTTACGATCTAAGCAGAGAACGACGACGACGACCCAAAACCCGAACAGGAAAATCCAACGTAAAAGCTCGAAATTATCGGAGAAAGACGAGATCTTTGGATGTGGGTTTCGATCCGAGAATCAGAATTTTGATAGAAATCCTTGTGATACTGAGAGAAAGTGGGAGATTAAAGGTTGTTAAATAGATAAGAGACGAGTGAACACAAAGAAGCAGAGAGAGATTCACGTGATATTCGTGGCCCCGATTAGGACGTGAAGAACTCTTGGATTTGAAGGATCCACGAGTTAGGTCAAATTGAATTTGACCCGATTCGGCCCGGGTTGACCCGCCGGATATCTCAAACCGCCGGCGAATGGGACTTATATTGACCACCAATGAATGATTTTGAGATAAATTCTTTTCACTTTAAAAAGTGTGTGTATATAATATATATATATATATATATGCTTGTTTAAAAAAATTGATTATTATTAAAATTTAGGAAAAACAGTCTATTCTCCTTGATTTTCATGCTTTAGTCATATTCCTCTCTCGATTTTGATCAACGTTCTATTTCCTCCTCGATTTTCAGTTTCAGTCTATTTCCCCCTCGATTATCATGTTTTAATCCTATTCCCCCTCGATTATCATGTTTTAATCCTATTCTCCCTCGATTTTGACCTCATCCTATTCCCCCCTCAATTATAAAAAATCTGCCTAAAACCCCCTCCGATTTTGATCCAATTTTGACCCAATTTTGATTTCAATTTTGACCCAATTTTGATTTCAATTTTGACCCAATTTTGATTTTAATTTTGACCCAATTTTGATTTTAATTTTAATTTTGATTTTAATTTTAATTTTAGTTTTAATATTGATTTTAATTTTAATTTTAATAATTCAAGTTATTCGTAACATATAAATCCTACCGTTAACCATCAAAGCATAAGTTTTTTTATTTAATATTATCCCAAGACATCCTAAAATCGAATCAATAATTATATATTTGAATCAATAATTATAATCGACTAATTATTTAATTTTCAATTATATCATTTATTTTGATCTATAGTAAATAATATTAATAAATATTTTTACACATATATTTTTTATATTGATTTTAATATCGAAATTTGATTAATTAAATTGGAATTTGACCATTTAAATTATGATAAACGGTATAACAACGGTAAGTCTATAATTATTTTATTATTATAAATTAAGTAAAAATATCTAATAAAATCTTATACAACACTCCGAGGTGATGGAACCAATATTTAAGATGCCAACATGTGGTATGAAATTAATATCTCATGACCAATAAGTAATTGGCAAAATCCTAAACCCTAAACCTAAAATCGAATCCAATTTTGTCAAAATTAAGATTAAATTGGGATTAAATCGAGTCAAAATTGAGTCAAAACTAGGTCAAAATTGAGTTATATTTGAATCAAAACTAAAATTAAAATTTGGTCAAAATTAAAATCAATTTTGACATAGTTTTGACTCAATTTTGGACTCAATTTAACTTAATTTGGATTAAATCGGATTTTCAATTTATACTTAATTTGGATTAATTAGGATTAAATCAAGTCGAAATTGAGTTATATTTGAATCAAAACTAAAATTAAAATTTGGTCAAAATTAAAATCAATTTGACATAGTTTTGACTCAATTTTGGACTCAATTTAACTTAATTCGGATTAAATCGGATTTTCAATTTATACTTAATTCGAATTAATTAGGATTAAATCAAGTCAAAATTGAGTTATATTTGAATCAAAACTAAAATTAAAATTTGGTCAAAATTAAAATCAATTTTGACATAGTTTTGACTCAATTTTGGACTCAATTTAACTTAATTCGGATTAAATCGGATTTTCAATTTATATTTAATTTGGATTAATTAGGATTAAATCAAGTCAAAATTGAGATAATAATTTATTATTATTAAAATTAAAATTAAAATCAAAATTAAAACCAAAATTAAAATTAAAATCAAAATTAATATCAAAATTAAAATCAAAATTGGGTCAAAATTAAAATCAAAATTGGGTCAAAATTGGATCAAAAATGAAATAAAAATGTGGTCAAAATTGGTTCAAAATCGGAGGGGATTTTAGGCAGATTTGTGATAATTGAGGGGGGAATAGGATGAGATCAAAATCGAGGGGGGAATAGGACTAAAAAATGATAATCGAGAGGGAAATAGGCTGAAACTGAAAATCGAGGAGGAAATAAGACGAGGGTCAAAATCGAGGGGGAAATAGAACTAAAGTATGAAAATCAAGGGGGGAATAGGCTGTTTTTCCTAAAATTTATTTATTTTCACTTTAAAACAAATGTTCAAATTTTTCTTAATTATATAAATTTACTAAAAAAAGAGTATTATTAAAATTTATTTATTTAAGGAAAACTAACTACTTAGTAGTAGTATTTGAATACACGCAACAATTTTTAGGTGTAAAAATTATTGTCATTTGCAAAAATCTGCAATTACGACAGGGAAATCACACGTGAAATGAAACAACCCGTCATTATTAGTATATTTAATTTAATAATTATACAGAAAATTATTTTAATATCAATCTAATGATAAAACCCAAATTTAGGTTTGGCGTCCATTAGTGTTTTCAACTTAATTGCAAAGGTGTGATGAATTATGGTAATACGTGAAATTAGTGCAATTAAAAATGTTGGTAAAAAAATATATAATTCTTATGTACCGAATGGTTTGTTTTATAATTATTATTTTTGTTTATTAGTTTTAAAAAAAATTAGAGGCAGATATGGATCCGCGTCAAGCTGTTGCATGAAATGGGCCAGAGAGATCCAACGACACCGATTGGTTTTTCCTTCGTGCAAGTTGTACGGAATTTAAAAATTAAAATTTTGTATTATAATGAGTTATTTTTATATAATCTGACTGACTGATATAGTCTTTAGGTTTATTATGTTCTTCAAATAATAATTCGAATTTAATCAGATATACATAATATTACACTACGTCTTTAAGATTTATTTTATATTATTTATTTACTAATTAAATTAATTCATGATTTTTAAAATTGTTTCATCTATAATGATTTTTATAGTTTTATTTTATTTTTATAGGACTATAATGTTAAAAAAATAAATATTAAATAGATATAATTCCAAATAATATAATATATTATAATTTTAAAACAATTGATATTTAACTAAAAATTTAAAACTAATTCAAAATTTTTAAAAATAATTTTTATATATATTCATTGTTTATATTCTAATTAGTGTAAAAATGTAATATAATATTATTTTTCACATTTAGATTTGGTTCTACAACTTATATATCAAAATTAAGAATTCAATATTCAAATTAAAACTAATAAACTATTACCACGTGAATTTATCTAACAAAATCCAAGATTAACTAAAAAATATTAGTATTATTCAATATAATATATAAAACACTATGATATATATTACAATATAATATGACCGTTCATTAAATGTTGTTGGACTTATCATTGTAGTGGTGGGTATCTTTTCAGTATGGGGAATGGTATGGTAGAATTATGACAAAGAGAAAGTGTGGACCAAATAATTGGAAATTTCATTGGAACATTAAGAGAACATTTTATCAATAATAATAATAATAAAGATTCGGAATCTAAAGGAGAATATCGCTCTTGAACCTTGGAATGGTGGTCCATTGCTTAGTTTGTGACGTCGTGAATAATATACACCATATCTTTCTATCAAACTCAACATGCATCAAGTGTTTTTTCCCTTTGGGGATATACTTGTAATATCCGTTAAAAATTAAATAAATAAACCTAGAGAAGTGAATAAGATGTGAGTGATACGATTAAATATTCTAAAGAGTTTTGAGATAGTATGCGGAAAGATGGATGGGTTTCGAGATGAATTGAAAACCAAAGATGGTTAAAATTGAGCACATCGTTCAAAAACACTATGTGAGTGTTTTAAAAGCATTCATCTAGTTTCCTTTAGTCTCTCATCTAGACATTTGACAGATTGAATTTGTTTTTCCAACTATTTTATCTAAAAAATATCATTTTGACATTTTTAAAAAATATAACTAAATACGATATTGAAAAGATATATGTATTGTTCTAATATTTCAGATTTTAAAAATGCCATAAAAAGATGTTGATACTAAAAATAATAAAAAACAAAAAACGTCAAAATTCCAACTAAAATCGATTAATTTGTCTAGACGCTATATGTTCATTGATCGTCAATCTAACGTTTAACAACTTTCAAAACATAAAATATTATTATAAGCTTTGGAAATTATGAACAAACTGGAGTTATAGTGACTTTGCGAACTATTATGTGCAAGTCGGAGTAGTGATTTTGGGAACTATTATGTATAAGTCGGAGTAGTGATCTTGCGAACAATTATACCTAAGCTGGAGTCGTGCAGATTTTATTAGCTATAATTTGAATGGTCCGAGAATTTCAATTTGGTAATACAAAACGTGAATATTATTTAGATTGATGCAACTTTTTTTCTCCAAAATCGCGTGTTAATGAATAGATTTCGTCCCACTGAGAACACTAGTGATGGACAAATAGCGAATATCCGTAAATATTCGATTATTCGTATTCGTAAATACGGATATTCGTAAATTCGAATATCCGTGAATATTCGGATATTCGTTGGATATCCGTATCCGTAATAAAATCAATTTTTTTAAAAAAATTAATAAAAAAATTCTAAATAATTTATATTTTAGTCCTTAAATTAGGGTTAATACTTTTATAATTTACATTTTAGTCCTTAAATTTAAAATATAATAACTATTTCTTTATATATTTTATATTTGATTTGAAAATCAATTATAATAATGTTTTTTATTTATAATTTGATCCTTAAAATTAATTTATTATATATATATATATCTATATATTAAAAAAATTATCTATTTAGTATTTACGATACGAATACTTACGAATAATTGACTATACTATTTGTATTTGTATTTATCGAATATCTAAATTCTGGTATTTGTATTTGTACTTGTTCCTACAGGTATTTGCTTTTTCGTATCGAATACAGTTCGAATACGAATCGGATACGAATACTTCGCATATTTTGCCCAACCCTAGAGAACACGGTCTATGTGTTCCGCTTTTTATTTTACATTATTACAAAAAAAAAATTATCAATCTGTACTATGTAACATTTGACAAATACCGTAGTAATAATACAATATTACATGTATGGTGGGAAGTATTGTTGGTAACAGTAACTTTTGGCTTCATTTTTTTTTAAATAACCGCCAAAACTTGTAACCATTTATCAAAATTTGAAATTTTTTATTTATAATAGCGAAAATCTGTAACCACTAACCATGCAAAAGTGAATTTTGTGGGTAGAGGGTTAGCTGGGTAGATTCTTCGGATACTCTCTTGGTCCAAAAATGGTAGAACCGATCCTCACAATGTTACTGCCCATCTCAATCTGCAGTTCATGAGGTTGTAATAACAGAGTCATATTGTTATGTTATACCACATTGGTTACATATGTGATAATAGATAAATTTAAACTCTTGAACTAGCTTTTGATATTGAATAAATTTAATCTCTTGAACTAGTTTTTGAATTTAATCAGATTCAAATCCATAATATCAGAGTCAGATTCGTCTCCATTTGAATATATATCGATATTGGACACCCGATTACAATGTCCAGGTTCCAAGTTCCAATACCGAGTCTAGGCGTGAAACGTATTATGTTGTGTTATATCACATCAATTGAATTATGAACCATATACACCTATATATAGTATTGGAACATTCTAATCACTTAAGCTAACTTTTACCCAAACTCATATTTAACAAAAAATGTACTCGAGTAATGAAATATTTACCGCTTGCTCGAAATCACCAGACATTCCCATGGACAGCTCACATTGATCCTCAGCAATTCCAAGCCCCTTACAAACCTCGGTTCTACAGTTCGATAGTGTCTGCAGAAGGTAAAGCGGGGGGAATAAGAAATCTCGGGTTTAGGGTTTAGGGTTTAGGCAAAATATCGAGTAAAACAGTGAAGTCTTAGTCTTTATTCTATAGGAGTATTCTTTGAACATAACAGTGTCACAAAAACAAAGCATACCATGAAGTTTTCTGGAGTAGATGTATAATCCGGCATTCCAGATTAGGACAGTGCAGTTTAACATGTTTCGCAAGTTCCACGACATTTGAAGGTTCGATTCCATATTTAGCTGCAAAAAAACGTCACGTGAATGATCAAACAAAGAGGAATGAGAGTTTTGATTTCGGGGAAATTGGTAGATTCAGTTCAATAAGAACATTTATCAACTCACATGCTTCTCCACTGGTGTTCACTTGGACCAAAACCCTTAAGGGATGTCTTCCAAGATTCGTAACAGCTCGATTAAGATTATTTGCTATCTGTCAATCGAGTTTAAAGCAACCTTGAGTTATCATATTATTGAACAATCCTCATGCATTACCTTCATAAAACAATAAGTTCAGGGCTACATCCTACAATAATACTGAATTACAAGACTATATCTTCTGCTTCTTAAGCCACACTTAATCTCATCTTGTCATAAATCAATCCTCGTACAATCTTCATCGAAATGTTCTTAGACCAGTGGGAAAAAGAATCATTTGAAGAGTATTACCTTTTCACTATCTACACCATGAGCCATTGCTAGATTTGGGACTCCAGCTGCAAACATTGGATTCAGCATAATTGATAAATACATAAATATAACTAGCACATGAATGGACAAGATTCATTGAAGAAAATGGTATATTAGGGCATACCAAGAAGCGTTTTAGCTTTGTTGCTCTGTAAATGTCCTATGAAATGCCACTCTATATCTTCAGGAAGCTGTGACATCAAAATTACAAGCAAATTTGGATGACAATTACCAGTAAGATTAGGGGAATGAGTAGAATTTTGAGGAAATTTATACTGATTAGTTCTATACTTAGGTTTCAATCCCATGAATTCCAATTAGAGTTGCCTAAATCACCGAAAAACGGGGAACTCGAGAGACCAAATATCATAAACTGAAGCAGATTGAGTTTCGAGGAATGAACCTGTGGAGCTTTATCGATAATTTCCTGGACGTAATTCTCACCGAAGCAGCGATGACCGGCGTCGTAGATTTGGCGGATGAGGGAAACGGGTTTGGTCTTGGAGACGGCGACGACCCTGACTCGGTCAGGATCTCTTCCCACACGCTCCGCCGCCTGTCGGACTTTGAGCATGACGGAGCGCAGCGCATTCACGGCGGTTACCTCCACCGCCGGAGCTGCCATCACCGGAGGATGTTGTAGCCTCTGACACGGTGTCAGTAGAGGAGACGGGCAAATTAGGCATTTAAAAAATATTTGTTTGGTAAAGGCTTTTTCTTCGTTTCCGTTCACAATAATAATAAAAATAATAATTATTATTATTATTAGGAAAACATGATATAAAAATTCAATACGGACAAATTGCGAATATCCGTAAATATTCAATTATTTGTATTTGTATTCGTCGAATATTCGATTTTATTATTCGCATTTATATTCGTAAATACGTATATTTGTAAATTTGAATATCCGCAAATATTTGGATATTCGTCGGATATCTGTATCCGTAACAAAATTAATTTTTTTAAAAAAATTAATAAAAAGATTCTTAAAAAAATTTAATAGTTATCAAAATATCATTCATAAAGAATCTTCAAATTACACAAATACAAAAAAAACATAACATAAATAAAGAAAACACCAATGCATCAATTCTCTCAATCATGTAGAGTTAATTTTGTCGATAACACCATTAGCGTCGCCAATTCATCTAAAACTTTTATAATTTATATTTTAGTCCTTAAATTTTAAATATACTAACAATTTCTTTATATATTTTATATTTTGATCTGAAAATCAATTATAAAAATATTTTTTATTTATAATTTGATCCTTAAAATTAATTTTATTATATATATATATATCTATATATTAGTACTTACGGATATGAATACTTACGAATAATTGACTATATTATTTGTATTTGTATTTATATTTGTCGAATATCTAAATCCTGGTATTTGTATTTGTATTTGTTACTACGGATATTTGCTTTTTCGGATCGAATACGGTTCGAATACGAATCAAATACAAATACTTCGAATATTTTGACCAACCCTAATAAAAATTATGAGTCAAAATCAACGAAAATAAAATAAAGTAATATTTTTAAAAGGAATAAAATGAAAACTAAAAACAACAAGAAAATAGGATATGTGTAATAAGATTAAAACAATATTTTTGAGATAAAATAGACTGTTTTTTCTAATTATTATTATTAGATTGTCTTTGCTGAGAAATCTAAAATCTTTTGATGTATAACTAATTTTATTGTTATTGACATAAAAATTTATAAATTTTATTATATAAAATCTGATTATTTAAATTGAATACATTACCATCCTATAAAAATAAGAGTATATAGTTTAGAAACAACATCTAAAAAATGTGGTTAAAAATCACACATATAAAAAACACGGTACAATATATATACACGCAGGAGCGTCAAAACAAGGTACGGTATGCAAGTCCATCCAAAGTTTGTTCAAAAAAATAACGGGTTCGGATCTTAAAATTATAAATCCATATGCAAACGGGTTTTCGGGTAAGGATTTTATAAAAACCTGCAAAAATTTTGTCTGGTCCTTCGGACCTCGACTCTAAAATAGAAAACTATAGACGACAGGTTTCGTATATTAATAATCCATTTTACAAAATGACATTATATATTATCTGATTTAAATTAATATATTAAATTAAGATAGAAAATTAGAGGAATTAGAAATAATCAACAAATATAAACTTAAAACTAGAATTATACATCTTATACATTGGAGAATGCAACGATTTGAAAATCAAATATTTTTTATTCTTTAAGAAATGTTTATTTATTAAAAAATAAAATAAAAATTTATACATATATCAAAATGGATTTAAGGTTAATTTGTTTTAATGTATAAAATTATATATTTTATATAAAAAAACAATTATATATTTTTATACAAAATAAAACAATTTTTATTTTTATAACAAATTTTAAAATTTATTTTTCTCACATCTCATTTCCTTTATTTTTATATTCTTTACATATACTGTTTTTAATTTTTTTCATACATAAAAATTCGATTTGATTTTGTTCAAATTTAAAATCAAATATAATATATATTTTAATGTTTGAATATTACTAAAATTTGATTTATTTTTTAATTTTGATTTTGGTGTAAGATATCATCAAAAATCTTATTTTTTATTTATCAATTAAAATAATTGATAGTTTAATACATCAAAATAACAATTGCAAAAATCTTATTTTTTATTTATCCATTAAAATAATGGATAGTTTAATACATCAGTATTACAATTGATAGTTTAATAAAAAAAATTATATGTTAATGTTATATTGTAATAAGTTTTTATCTAACTATATATTTTTTCCAATCCAAAACTATTTTACATGGGCAACCCAATTTATCTCGTATCACAATTTGATTTGAAGAACAATACTTTATTATTTCATGGACAGACACTTGAAATTATTATTTTGCACACTTATTAAGACATCAATGGAAACGTTTGTTGTTCCTTTATTATTCGTATAGATAAAGAAGAAAGAAAGTAAAACTAAAATCAACCCTTAATATTTTCTTTTTTTCATATATATATATACCTCTCAAAACATTGTTGAGACATATCCAAAATCTTCATATATAATTAAATCAATAGATCATTAATAATAATTAAATATAGTTTACTCGCATGTAGCCGTTTTGGATTCAAGCGTAGTTACAGAGGCCGTAAACGCAGAACTCGCCAAGCTGACAACGGCGGTTGCACTGACCACAATGGCGTTTATCATAAGCCAAATAAACGCACTGACCGCGGCAACATGTCTGTGAGAATTTGCATTTGTTCTTACACGATCCACAGTTCTTGTCGTCGTACGACAAATCCACGCACTTGTTGTTACAACAAACGGTCGAATTCCCACCATATGAATTGCATATCTCGGGGTTCTTATGGCAATGATCAGCAGCGTTTGGATTCCTTGGCTTATCCATTTGGGCTAAAAACCTACTTGGCTTCGGATTGATCATTGGAGTCAAAAGGGTTTTCATTTCTTGATCGTTCTTGTTATCTACTGCGGTTGTGGTCGCGGTGGTAATGATTGCGATTGCGATTGCGGTTGTTACCGCTATTGCCACGAGTAGCTTGATAAGTGCCATTCCTTCTTGATTAGCCCGTGAGAATGTGATCAATGGAGAGAGAGATAGAGAGATTGTTGGGGAGAGAGAGAGAGAGAGATTTGGTGGGGAAGGAGAGGAGGGTGGACTTAGGGTTTATAGCGAGTACAGTTGACGCGCGAAACGTGGTAAAAAGGTGACGGAGGGTTTCAAGCAATCGATCTTCTGTTTTTTTTCTTATATAAATTGATTATATTTATTGGTTTATTTTATATTTATTGGCTTATTTTATACTCAAATGATGTAATATATTGTTAATATGCATATGCATGCATGTACTCGTTGCGAATAACAGGGTCGTACAAATGACGATATTACCCTATTCTATGTCCACCGTTTTTTTACTCAAAATAATCAATTATATTCAAGTAAAAGACTGAAAATTTACTATACTAATGGCTCATTTTTATATTTGTTTATAAATTGGTGTAATGAAATTGGATTTCTTTTCAACCCTAACTAAGTTATTTTAAAAATTAGAGAATCCTATAACCAATTATGTTTCACTCTGTTTGAAATTATTATTTTAGTGATATTTTTAATAATACAAAGCATTTCGTGTATCTCGTAAATCGGATCATATTTAGACAATGTGCGTGAGTATGAATCATTTTTAGAAGGGTAAAAATGGAAATTCAAATATCAAAGACAGATACGTTAACCACGAATCAAGCTCCAACATGGGCCGACCTGAGATGGTTCATGCGAGTTGCAAGGAGAAGCAAAGGAGCATAATTATATTATTTTATTTAATTAAATTAAATAAAATAAAAACAAAATCGTATGTGAAAACGAAGAAACATTGATTGATATATATATGTGTGTGTTTTATTAATCAAGCAAAATTGGACGTACACAATTCGGTCTTCCTAAGCCCAATCAAGCCGCATAAACAAATATTTTAAAATAAAATTAAATTAAAAATATGAATTAAATAATATATTAATTAATAACTAATAATAATAATGCTGAAATTTATGTATGCAATTCAAGTAAACTAGTGTGGAAGAATCGATCGGAGGAAGTTACCAATGGCATTGATTGACACGATATGGTTGTTAGCTTTTGACTTAAATTTCATCTTACTTTTATTTTATTTTATTGGTCTATTTATAGCTTTTGTTATTAACATATATATATATATATAAATTATAAACTCTTCGTTATCTAATTACATAAAATAATTTTTTTCACGTAGATAATTTATAATTTTGGCTTTGTATAAATGTTTGAGCAAGTGCTTGATAATGGCATTGTATAACGTTTTGGAAAATGTTGGTACATCAATTTCTGCCGTATCAACCGGTTTAGATCCAATTGAAAACCAAACATTGGTTTTGTAGAAGTTAAACCAGCCGGTTATGGAAAAATGAATTATGTTGTTTTAACGATGTTTGTTTATCGTTGAAGACAGTGAAATGGAGACGAAAAGGTCAACGTTTTGCACGCATTTGCTAAACTGTACAACTTTACGTCACATTAAGTCAACGCCATTTCCCCATTGGTTGAATGATCTATATACGGTATTGTATTCTTCCGTATCTTTATACGTCACGCGTATACTCTTTATTTAAATTAAAAAAATGTAATACATTAGTTAATTACATTCCTTTGATTTTTTTGGGTTTGCAGAGAAAAGTAACCGTTATTAATTATTAAAAATTGTCACGAAAAATAACGAATGAATAAAATTTTGGAGATACATAAATTTATAGTAATTCAATTTAAGTTTGAAAATTATGTTCACTGTAAACCACGACCGTAAATATTTTTTTCAACACAAATGAAATAATACAAGAAGATGAAAGTTATATATCTGTTATGTAATATTTGAATAGTCTCGGGTTAAAAGTGTAATTATTAAAAGATAATAATTATATAAGAAACTAAAATTAGGTTTTCGTCATTAGATTACAGAATCACAAACAAAAAACCCAGTAGCCGTCAAACAGAAAAACGAAGAACGAAACAGTTTCGTTAATCGCAGAATTCCGCACCAAAGATTGAAGGCAGAATCCGATCTCGGCGTGGATACACGTAGAGGACTTGTGCTATCAAGTCTTGCATCCGATAATCACTCGTTCAATGTTAACAGGTATATTCGAAATCGTTTCTATATTTGTAATCGTTGAAACCCGAAAAACTAATCCAAACATGACTAGATCTAAAATTCGGATTGATAAAAACACGCTTCCGCACCCCAAATCAACCCAACAGTGGTATCAGAGCGTCTGGTCGTCTGTTTATATTAGTTTTTTGAATTTTTTGGTGAAAAACGGATCGAAAAAACGGGAAATTCGTAGCGCGCGCACAAGAACCAACGCGGGACCCGCGAAGGAGGAAACCTGGGCGCCGGCCGGAACCCTAGCCGCCCAAGCGAGTGTCGCCGAAGCGGCGGAGGGCCGGCGCGGCGTAGGTAAGGCGATGGAGCGGTGTTTTTCCGTGCGCCCATCGCGGTAGATGCAACCACGAACGGCGAAAGGTTGCAGAGTTCGTGCGCGAGAGGGAGGAGTCACGACGTCTGGGGCGGTTCGCAGTGAGCCCGAGCGGGCGATGGTCGGTGACTCACGGCGAGCGACAAAGGCGGATGACCAGAAAGAGGGCGGCGACAAAGGGGGGCGGCGGCTAGGGTTTCCTAACCCTAACCCTAATCCCCTTTCCCCTTACCCTACCCTAACCCTAAAATAAAAAAATTAAAATTAAAAGAAAAAAATTGTTTTAATTTAAAATTATTGAATTTTAATTTTAAATATTAATAATTGAGTTCTTAAACGATAAATTGTTTATCGTTAGGCTTTTCCTTCATCGTAGACGTTTGAATAGGTTCTCGCTTACATGGTACGGCCTGACTACCAGGAGGCATGTAGTTCAAGAATTTTATTTGTACGTCTACGAC
Organism: Gynandropsis gynandra; assembly: GCA_036759665.1. Taxonomy (NCBI): domain Eukaryota; kingdom Viridiplantae; phylum Streptophyta; class Magnoliopsida; order Brassicales; family Cleomaceae; genus Gynandropsis; species Gynandropsis gynandra. Next base: position 1,252,246 of record CM071869.1, read on the forward strand.
ATCAGATGTCTAGTGGGAGGGAACAATTAGTTTTTTGTATACGCCTAGACTACCCGGGGGGACATAAACTTAATTGTTATCCGACCATAAGCTAAAGGATGAACTCAACTATATCGATAGGAACGATCTGACTACCAAGTGACTATGTGATATAGATCCGAAGTAAAATCACTATAAATTTTATAAGATAAAATTTATAAAGAATCTATTTTATATGTTTGGGAAACGTCTTGACTACCAAGAGGCTCAGGCATATAGTTATAGATTGATGCTAATTAGAAATAAGATTTCTAATGTTATCGTAACATTCATTAGCGAAAAATATTATATAGATGAAGTCCATGTCTTTATGATATTTACGATGTCTAACTCTCTGCTGTAAATTTCCTTTCGTTTTCAGATCTCCTGAGAATGTCTCAATTCAACTTGCGTCCAATTCTCGAGACCAACAAGCTGGTTGGTGAAAACTTCGACGAATGGCAACCCAATTTGCGCCTGGTGCTGACACATGAGAAGCTGATCAATGTGATCGACAAACCGGCTCCTCCAGTGCCAGAACCAACAAATGACGAGGCTTTTAGTGAATACACAAAGTACGAGGAAAAGTTTATCACTGTGAAGTGTCTCATCTTGGCGTCAATGAGTGGTGAACTCCATAAGCGACACGAGCATATGGATGCTAAGTAGATCATGGAGCATCTTAAGAAGATGTTCGGTGAGCAGAGTCGGACGGCAAGGTCCAAGTTGTCAGGGACATTGTTTAAGTCCGCTCTGCGTGAGGGATCTCCTGTGGGACCCCATGTTCTTCAGATGATTAGTCTGATAGAACAACTTGAGAAGCTGGGGTGTACCTTCTGTAAGGAGATGCAACAGGAGATGATCTTGCATTCATTTCCGGAGTCCTTCTCCCCTTTCGTGGTCAACTACAACATGAACAAGGTGGACGTTGAGTTGCATGAGATGCACAACATGCTCACTGAGTATGAGAAACAGATGTCCATTGGGAAGAGGGTATCGGGATCTGTGCTGATGGTCGGTCAGTCCTCTTATCAGCAGAGGAAGGGCAAGAAGAGGCTCAGGAGCAGGCAAAGCGTGCCTAAGTCTGGTGAGACCAAGGCAAAGGGCGGCGCCACCAAGGCCAACCAATCAGAAGCCGAGTGTTTCTTCTGCATGAAGAAATGATATTAGAAGAGAAACTGCAAGGAATACCTGCAGTCTCTGAAGGGCAAGAAGTAAGGTAAGATTCTCATGAAAAATGTTTTCATATTATCCTTGACTACTATTGATTCATCTAGATGGGTATTGGATACCGGTAGCAGCTTTAACGTCTGCAATATGTTGTAGGGGCTGGGGATCAGTAGGAGGTTCATGAAGGGAGAGTTCAGTCTGAAGGTTGGAAATGGTGCAAGTGTTGCTGCTCTAGCCGTAGGATGTATTTCCATTATTATGCCTACGGGCAACACTTTGTTGCTAGACGACTGTTATTATGTTCCGAAGTTTGTTTCGAACATAATTTCTATTTCTATGCTTGATAGACGTGGATTTCGAACAGTTTTCAGTAATAACATTTGCTCTATTTATCATGGTGATGATTTATGTGTGAATGGTTATTTGCAACAAGGACTTTATATCTTACGTGATGTTAATGTAGAACAAATTAGCATGCATGTTTCGGGCCATAAGAGAAAGGTAGATGATCGTCAAAGATAGACGTACCTTTGGCATTGTAGACTTGGTCACATCGGTGAGAAGAGGATAAACAGGTTGCATAAAGATGGTCTTCTAGGCCATTTCGATTATAAATCTTATGCGACTTGTGAGTCCTGTCTCACTGGCAAGATGACCAAATCTCCGTTTAGTGGAACCGGAGAGAGAGCTACACAGAACTTCTAGGACTCATACATACTGATGTATGCGGACCGATGAAAGTTCAGGCTAGGGGTGGATATTCATATTTCATCACATTTACTGATGATATGTCGAGATATGGTTTTGTGTTCTTGATGAGACACAAATCCGAATCTTTTGAAATGTTCAAGAGATTCCGCAATGAAGTGGAGGAACAAAACGGAAAGAGTATCAAGGTGTTGAGATCTGACCGGGACGGTGAATATCTTAGTCATGAATTTGTCGATTATCTAAGGCAAAATAAGATATTGTCTCAGTGGACTTCTCCTGGAACACCACAGCATAATGGTGTGTCGGAAAGGAGAAATCAGACTTTATTAGATACGGTTCGATCCATGATGGAGTTCACAGATCTTCCAATAAACTTGTGGGGTTATACTTTAGAAGCAAATGCTTACATTTTAAACAAGGTTCCCACTAAAGCGGTCTCTAAAACTCCATATGAGATATGGAAGGGACGAAAACCAAACCTGAGACACATAAAGGTTTGGGGTTGTCCGACCTTCGTTAAGAGACTTCAGCCAGACAAGCTTGATGCTAGGTCTGACAAGTGTAGGTTCATAGGATATCCCAAGGAAACTATGGGATATTATTTCTACCATCCGACTGAGCACAAAGTGTTTGTGGCCATAACGGCAACCTTTCTTGAAAGGGAATTCCTTGAGGAAGGAATTCATGGTGGAGAAGTAGTTCTTGACGAGATTCAAGAGCCCGACGAACCAACACAAGCTCATGGATATGAGATGTCAAATGAGCGTCCTTGGCTGGGTGACATTGTGTTAGGCTCCGGCGCTTCAACTTCAAATATTGAAGTAACAGTGCCCATTCAGGAACTTGCTCAGGAACAAGTCCAACAAGATATCCCAGTGCAGGTTGAACCTGCTACACAGCCTTTCTTGAGAAGGTCAACACCTTCTCGACGTGCACCTCACAGACTTAATCTGATGGTGCAAGAGGACGTGATCGGTCATAGAGATGATGACCCGTTGACTTTCCAAGAGGCTATACAAGGCCCAGATTCTGAGAAATGGTGGAAAGCCATGGAATCCGAGATGGAATCTATGAAGATCAACAAAGTATGGACTTTGATTGATTCTTCACAGGCTTCCACACCGATAGGTTGTAAATGGGTTTACAAGAAGAATATTGGAGCAGACGGGCAGGTAGAGACCTATAAAGCTCGTCTAGTTGCTAAGGGATATGGTCAACAAGAAGGGATTGACTATGAAGAAACGTTCTCCCCTGTGGAAATGTTCAAATCTATTCGGATTCTGCTTGCGATAGCGACGTACTATGACTATGAGATTTGGCAGATGGATGTGAAAATAACTTTTCTTAACAGAGAGCTCCAGGAAGAGGTTTTCATGACTCAACCTGAGGGTTTCACGTCGCCGACTCGAGGTCATATGGTATGCAAGCTTTAGAGATCCATTTATGGACTCAAGCAAGCTTCTCGAACCTGGAACATTCGCTTTAACAAGTCAGTTGAAGAGTTCAACTTTGTTAGATGCGATGAAGAGCCTTGTATGTACAAGAAGTTTAGTGGGAGCACGGTTGTCTTCCTTTTGTTTTATGTGGATGACATATTGCTCATAGGAAATGACATTCCGACGTTGCAAGAGACGAAGTCATGGTTGTGTGATCAGTTCTCCATGAAGGATCTAGGAGAAGCAACCTATATTCTGGGAATAAAGATCTATAGGGATAGATCGAAGAGGTTGCTTGGATTGTCACAATCCCAGTACATCGATAGTATCGTGAGACGATACAACATGGAAAGTTCCAAGAAGGGCTATCTACCGATAGGCACTGGAATTTCTCTTTCTAGGGAGGATTTTCCTAAGACCCCAAAAAAAGAGAACGCATGAGTCGGCTTCCCTACGCTAGTGCGGTGGGAGCCATCATGTACTCTATGATGTATACTAGGCCTGACGTAGCCTACGCACTAAGTGTAGTGAGTAGATATCAGGCAGATCCTGGTGAGGAACACTAGAAGGTTGTTAAGAACATCCTTAAGTACTTGAGAAGGACTAAGGACCAGTTCCTCATTTATGGTGGTTCTAACTTGGAGTTAGAAGGATTCACTTATGCGAGTTTCTCGACGGATAAGGATGACAGTCGGTCCATTTCAGGCTATGTGTTTTGTCTCAATGGAGGCGCAGTTAGTTGGAAGAGTTCCAAACAGGGTACTATAGCCGATTCAGTGTCTGAAGCAGAATATATAGTGGCTTGCGAAGCAGCTAAAGAAGCGGTTTGGATGAGAAAGTTCATAGATGAACTTGGTGTGGTACCTTCGATAAAGGAAGTCGTTCCTTTATTGTGTGATAACACCGGAGCTATTGCTCAGGCGAAGGAACCAAGGTCTCATCAGAAATCGAAACATGTTCTGCGAAAGTTTCACCTAATACGAGAGATCATAGCGCGTGGGGACGTGCAAATCCAGAGAATGGATGGAAAGGAAAATGCAGCAGATCCGTTCACGAAGGCGCTTGGGTCAAAAGAGTTTGACAAGCATAAGCTGAGGATCGGATTGAGAGACATGACTAGCTGGCATTAGTTTATAGACATGTAGCGAGTTGTATTTTAGACATCGATTTTAATTTTATAATATATGACATTATTTTTCATATGATGAATTTTCATAAGTGGTATGATAGAGTCCAAGATTAAATCTGAAACTTGACATTATGATAGAGATCATAATAAAGAGAGTCAAGTTTTAGTATGATTTAATCTGAATTGTTCTTGTTCGTAGGATCACTACTCGGACTACAGTGATCCGGAAAGAACAACATGTATGTGATAAGTTTCTATGATGATAGAAATCAGTAGATCTCTTTTACTGAATCACATATATGGGTGATACACATGATGATGTGATCACTGAACTGACCTAAAGGGAGAAATGCTTAATGGTTAAATAACCAATAAACTGTCATGAGATTTCTCCAGACAGTTAGATAGTTAGTTTTTCCTTAGACCAGGGATCAGCATAGTAACTAGCATCTTATCTATTATTCTTTGATTCTGGACACCTAGTATCTGAGAGTATTGTTACTCAAATGAGTAAGAATGTTACTTCACGCTATCCGGTCGTTGGGGAGTGTTGCTAGATGCCAACCTCGATTAGTTAATTAGTGGAAACTAATTGAATACCGGTTTAGTGATGAACCTACGAGGTCACACGCATACGAGTGTCTCGGTATCTGCTTATGATTGTTAGACAATCAGTGTGGAATACAATTATATTCATCCGCTAGCACCGAAGAATATAATTGTACTGGATTTTCTGTTGGGGTTAGTACATCAGATGTACAAGCAAGTATGTGTATGGAGATACAAATACTTTGACTGTTTGAAATATTACGTAAATGCAAGTGGGAGATTGAAAGTTATATGCCTGTTATGTAATATTTGAATAGTCTCGGGTTAAAAGTGTAATTATTAAAAGTTAATAATTATATAAGAAACGAAAATTAGGTTTTCGTCATTAGATTACAGAATCACAAACAAAAAACCCAGTAGCCGTCAAATAGAAAAACGAAGAACGAAACAGTTTCGTTCATCGCAGAATTCTGCACCAAAGGTTGAAGCCAGAATCCGATCTCGGCGTGGATACACGTAGAGGACTTGTGCTATCAAGTCTTGCATCCGATAATCACTCGTTCAACGTTAATAGGTATATTCGAAATCGTTTCTATATTTGTAATCGTTAAAACCCGAAAAACTAATCCAAACATGACTAGATCTAAAATTCGGGTTGATAAAAACACGCTTCCGCACCCCAAATCAACCCAACAGAAGAGACAAAAATATAATTCTCACGGAGATACAGTAACATGTATTAACCTATAAAAAAGTTTATTTATTTTTCTCTTTATTTCTCTCTTTTTTTGGTGGTATGTTTTTCATTCTCCCCCAATACCTCTTTATATAGACATGAAAAAAAATATATCAACAATTGAATTTGCACCGTGATCAATAATGGATATGTTTATTTTTCTCTGTTTGTTGATAATGGAAATGTCTAATCTGCACTATTTTTCTTTGTTTTTTTGAAAATTTATTTTTATATCAACAAAAATCGAAATGAACAATAGAAATAAAGTTTACGTTGTTGATATTGCATTATAAAATGATGAAACAAATTACAAATTGGTTAATCCAATGGTCTACAATATTAATGATTTTAGATTATGTTTTTGTGATAAATGCTTATGTAATAGATACCATGGGAGGTAGAAGGGGCTAACTTCAAAAATACTCTCGTAGGGCTAAAACACTTAAAAAATATCCTTCCCGAAAAAGAAAAAAAATTGAACTTCAAAAATACCCTTATAAATGTTGATATTCCCAAAATACCCCTGTGACCCTACGACCTAGTTCGACCCAGCGGCTCAGTTCGACCCTGCGACCCTTGTCCCTATGCGAACATGGGACCCCTGCGACTCTTGTCCCTCTGTGCTTGGACCCCTGCGACCCTTGTCCCTCTGCGACCCTTGTCCCTTTGCGACCCTTGTTCCTCTGCGACCTTTAGACCCCTGCCACTCTTGTCCCTCTGCGACCCTTGGACCTCTGCGACCCTTGTCCCTCTGTGACCTTTGGTCCCCTCTGACCCTTATTCCTCTGCGACCCTTGGACCCCTGCGACCCTTGTCCCTCTACGACTCTTGTTATAAATAATACTAAATCCACAAAACAACGATTCTAACAATATAGTCAAAATAATTTATTATTTACAAATAATATGAATAATTTTTAAAAAATTACAATGTACAAAGTTGAATTATCTATTCCCAAAATTATGTTACAAATAAACTGTTAAAAAAAGAACAATGTACCAAATTACATCTTCCATAATCAACGAGTAAACATTTTTTTAGATCCTTGGACCGTGCGACCCTTTTACCCCTCCGACCCTTGTCTCCCTTCGACCCTTGTACCTCTGCGACCACTTGGACCACTGTGACCCTTATCTCCCTTCGACCCTTGTACCTCTCCGACCCTTTGTCCATCTGCGACCCTTGGACCCATGCGCCCTTGTCTCCCTCGCAGGGTCAAGGATTGCATGGTCAAACGGGTAAAAAGTTCGCAAGGGACAAATGGTGCGACAATTTATAAATAATATGAATAATTTTTAAAAAAATTACAATGTACAAAGTTGAATTATCCATTCCTAAAATTATGTTACAAATAAAATGTTAAAAAAAGAACAAGTTGAATCAACGAGTAAACATTTTTTTTAGACCCTTGGGCCGTGCGACCCTTGTACCCTCTGCGATCCTTGTCTCCCTTTGACCCTTGGACCGTGCGACCCTTGTACCCTCTGCGACCCTTGTACCCTTTGCGACCCTTGGTCCCTCTGCGACCCTTGTCTCCCTTCGACCCTTGGACCTTTGTAAATGTATTGTTTTGATTGATTTTTATCATTTTATCATCATAAACCCGTAAATTCGTCGATTTCGCATCTATTCATCAATATATCTGACCATGCGACCCATGCCACCCTCATTTCGAATTAATTAGTTTGACGTTGTAAATGTATTGTTTTGATTGGTTTTTGTCATTTTATCATCCTAAACCCGTAAATTCGTCGAGTTCTCATCTATTTATCAATATATGCGACCATGCGACCCACGCGAACCATGCGACCCTCATTTTGAATTAATTAGTTTGACGTTGTAAATGTATTTTTTTTGTTTAGTTTTTGTCATTTTATCATCATAACCTCGTAAATTAGTCTATTTCACATCTATTCATCAATATATCCGACCATGCGACCCATACGACCCATGCGACCCTCATTTGGAATTAATTAGTTTTACGTTGTAAATGTATTGTTTTGATTGGTTTTTGTCATTTTATCATCCTAAACCCGTAAATTAGTGGAGTTCGCATCTATTCATCTATCGGTATGTTACATGTAGAGAATGTACAGATTTGACTTTGTTTTTCATTTTTTTACAGAAATTATGAAGATTTTCTTCGATGAGTATATTTACGGAAATACGAGAGACAACAACATGGCAACGATTAAATCGAATGCGTCTAATAGAACATGGGAAGTCAAGTTGGATGGCTCCGAATTCACTGATGGATGGACAGATTTCTATATCGACCAAAACATTCGTATTGGGGATGTCGTACTTTTCCGTCACGAAGGTGACATGGTCTTTAACGTCACCAGAGCCACTCTTGATGAGAGGGTTTTCATTGTACCAGACACGCGTTCAAATCTGGCCCTAGATTCATTGGTAAGTGACCTCAAATCGATTCATCATATATAATTTGGTTATTTATTCATTCATTTATATTGATGCAACTTGGTGATGTCGCCGACACTTCCGATAGGGTTCGCGAAGGAAAACGATCTTTGCCGTAGACGATGTCATGTAATGATGTACCTCGATACGGAATCGATCCCGGAACATTCGATTTTTGGGTAGCAGATTTAAGGCCCTTGAGTCGTGGTGGCGCTTGCATCAGAGGGGGGTGGAGACAGTTTTGTCAAGAAAATAGACTGAATGTGGGTTGTTCCCTCAAGTACAAAAGTTCTCCATTGGAGGAGATCCTGTGCTTCGATTTATCAGCAACATATTTTGATTTGAGTCGTATTTTGATTTCTTTGAACCTCCTTTTAACTCGAACTTCATTTGATCTTATGGATGCACTATTATTCAATTGTTAGTGTTATTGTTAGTATCGCTGTTTTTGTGGATTTACGATTATTGTAACAAGGGTCGCACGGGTCTAAGGGTCGCGAGGGACAAGGGTCGCACAGGTCCAACATATTTTGATTTGAGTTGTATTTTCAAAGTTTTATTCATATTATTTGTAAATAGTTTGTAAATAATAAATTAGTATCGCACGGGTCCAAGGGTCGCAGGGGTCTAAGGGTCGCAAAGGAACAAGGGTCGCAGGGGTCCAGAGGTCGCAGAGGTCCCTCTGTGACCCTTTTACCTCTTCGAAAGTGTCGAAATGGACAAATGGGTCGCAATGGCCGGAAGGGTCGCAATGGTCGAAATGGACAAATGGGTCTCAATGGTCGGAATGACCGGAAGGGTCGCAATGGCCACATGGGTCACAAGGGTCGCAAGGATCGTATGAGACTCTGTGACCCTTGTACCTCTGCGACCGTTTGACCCCTGCGACAATGTACCAAATATTTAAAAACAACAATATACCAAATATTTTTTAAAAAATATTGTACCAAATGTTTACATCTACCAGTAAAAAAACAATGTACCAAATATCAAATTAGTCTTCTTCGGGTTCATAGATACGTTCTCTATTACTATGTATATCAACAGTCATCTTCTCACGCATGGAAGTAACATTGTCGTCGCAAATTAAGCGAACACATTCCTCCTCATTAACGAGGCTTCTACAAATTTGTATGAAAAAACTCCACAGTCATTCCCGCTTTGGTTCTGTGACAGACCTTCATAATACACATTCATCTTCTCCAGGAGCCAAATAAGGAAACCCTCCGAGAATGAGCATCTTGGGGACAACTTTTCTTATCTTCTCAGTCACCGGATCAATATGCGTTTCCTTAAGGCTCATCATGTAGTCGTATACCATGATGCATCGGGTTTTGAAATCCGCTTTAATGGCTACCCGATGACATCCTACCCATCGATTTTTGTCCGATGGAATGTTTAGAACCGAGACAAAACCTTCATAATCACTAATTGGTGTCTTCCTACTTCTGAATGGATACTTGGCATTCAAAAAATCACTAAGCATTTCCCGCAACGTTTCCATATCCTCGTACATCCACATCGAGAGCGTCTGCATGAAAAACAACAGGACAAACGTAATAATTCTGATTCACGCTGGGATCCAATACCGAGCGAGAAAACAACTCCATCAACGCCTTGCTGCAAAAAAAAATGACACTCAGGAATACATATGACATAAAAGTGTGTGAGACTAAGGGTTTAAAAAAACTTACATCATCTTCAAGCCATACATTGGCCTTTAATATAATCTCCCAAAACTTTGGCCCCCGGGGAATATCTAGCTCAGATTTCCACCACCGCTCATGTCGAGGTGTCTAAAGAACCAATATAGGTCAGTTAACTTGTCACCGCTAGCGTCAAGGAACGTAGGAAATCGGGTTACCAAGCCTTTTATTAATCCCTTGGGAATCCACACAAACTCCTCTTCCCCTTCAGGTTCTTGAACCACCGTTTTTTCGAGTTCTTGGACTCCACCAGCATCTTTCTTTCGCCTCTCCCTCGCACTGTTCTTGCTCTTTTCGCCAGTGGAGGTTCAACATATGGCGCGAACTCCTTCGATAAAGGTCCAACACCTGCATAAAATTTACCTCATTAAACATATGGCGACCAATGCGACCTATACGACCCATTCTCCTCATGCGACCAATGCGACCCATGCGCCCTATGCGACCTCAAATGACCGTACTTACTTGGTTCGTTACATTGATTATATAACACATGCGACCCATGCGATCCTACGACTCTAACGACCCTACGGCTTATACGACCCTACGACTTATATGCCTCGATGGAAATTGACACTCAAATGACCTTTTTGCTAAATATTACTTACTTGGTGGAACTCCATCAGGAGCAATGTTTGCCAAATCCTCTTCTGAGCCATCTCCGCTTTGCTCTTTTCTTGACACTGGATTTGGACGTCGAAGGAATTCAAAAGCAAAATCACCAACAGTGTCGGAAGATTGGTTTTCGGTGATCGCAACTTTCTCGGTAGCCTTTGATTTTGGATTAGGCATATGAATCTCAGCATCCCTTAGAAGGTCTATTACGGCGTTGATGATTCTCTTCTCCGACTTCCTTATTTACCCTATTAATTTATGCTCCAGTGTTAGAAGGACTAGAGCATCAGCATCAGCATCAACATCACTCACGCTCTCCTTCCTGTTAGTCCATTTTTCCTTCTCCTTTTTTTTGATCACCAAGAGCTGCTTTTCGTGTCAGCAGTTCTTGCTTACGGATATCCTCTCAGCAAATACCCTTCGGATTTCTACGAAGATGTTTCATCCATATCTGATCAACGGGATCGTCACATCCCTCGTAATCCTCCAGATCAGAAAGTAAAGCTTCCTCTTCGTGTTCAACACGAAGAACAATTAGAATATCCTGAAAAACAAAAAATAACCATTATTACCCTCTGTGACCTTTGTTTCCCTTGTGAAATTTGTGTAATTGTTACCTTAGAATCTCCAATCTGGTTTATCACATCTACATACTTCGGGTTAAAATTGGATTTAACAATCTTCTTACACATTCTTGGGCATGATCGATGCGCATCCGCAACCTCAACATACCATCCCTTTCCGCCCAAACTAAGGATGGTTTCAAATGGAAGTAACTGAAACATTAAAACAAAATGATAAGAATGCAAAAAGTACGAAAACATTCAAGTTATTCGAATAATATATACAACTCACCATTAGTGGGATCATGAAACCGCCACAATACCATTTTGGTTTCGGTGGTTCCTCGCTAACGTGCTTTTTGATGACCGCAGATAATATTATCCCCGCTAACAACCCCATGGAAAGCCTTCACAAAATTCCAAGTCATCAACCATGTTAATGAGATCATGCTGATAGAGTTTTCTGCTGAAGGCTTGTGAGCCATAACTTGCGCCAACAACATCAAAGTTGCGAACCTCTTCCGCTCGTCGGAATTCTTTGCCTTCACAAGCTTTTCACTGACTTGTTCAGGGGTCACCTTTCCACGGCCAAAATTCTTCAACCTGAATGTGACACCCATCATGGACTCCCATCCTATGGGATATTATCAGCATTTCAATCCGGAAATTAGTGTGTGCTCCACTATAGAGTACCGGATGGAAATGTCATTTATGACGAACCACAACTCCGTATTGTCCCGTATAATCATGGAGTGATTTAGTAGTATAGGCATTTGAACCTTCGTCAATGTGGAGTCATATTGTAAGCGAAATAAATGCCTAAATTGTGACTCCTTATCGAAGTAATGCAACTCGTGTTCATGTAAGATTCCTCTCAGCGTCCTTATTGTCTCGTGAGGATAACACTTGGTGGTGATCTTTGGCATTTTGTCCATGTGCTTGAATTCATACACAAATTTCGGCTTTGGCGTTACCTGCAAAATGACCAATTACGAATACATTATACTTCTACCGACTTAAGCGACCATACGACTCAACCGATCCGTGCGACTCAACCGACTTGTGCGACCCATGCGACTCAAACGACCCTCAGACACTCTGCGACACTCAACCGACTCACTGAGACTCAACCGACCCACGCCCCTCAAACGACCATTGCGACCCATCCCACTCACTGAGACAATCGACTCACTGAGTCGAAGATTACTGCGACCCTTGCTACTCAACCAACTCAGTGAGTCCAAGATGTTCATGCAACTCCTGCGACCCTTGCGACCTAACCGATTCACTGAAACTGACACTCACCCATTTCAAATCAATAAACCATTTTGTGACTCGAAAGCTTGCAAAACCCTAGAAATCGAACTACTTACACTTATTGACGTTATTGAAGATTTACTCATGCTCTCTTCGTCAGTGCTGCTGCTGATTCTAGCCATTTTCCTTTTCGCCAACTTCAAACCGATCCCTCTCAAGTTCGACATCACTTATTTTTTTCTTGCTATAAACATGTTTCACGGCGAAAAACTGTTCGACTTTCTCGTTTTTTACAGTTTTTCACGTCGAACGTGGGTTTTTTCACGTTAGAACATTAAAGGCAAATTTATCTTTTCTTCAGTTATTTTTCGAATTTAATAATTATTTTAGGGAATGATATTTTTGAAGTGATTTATACCTACAAAATTATTTCTGATATTCCGCCAGGCAGAATTCTATGTATTTTCGTCATACAAACTTTGTATTACAAAGGGTAATAAATAAAATTCAGAGAGAACTGCAAGTCGTTTTCGATACGGAAAAACAACACACGTTTTCTCTCTCAAACGGCGGCATTGTAAACACTCCATTTTCTTTTTTCCTCATTTTACTTTCCTTCTGTTTTCATCGCCGTTCTGGTTGGCTCTCCTTGGATCAATCTTCCGAAACTTCCTATTAGGATAGACAAACCCTAGCTTCCAAGCTCCTGCTAGGCAAATCCACCGGCTTCGGGATTCTCCGATGGATCTGGAGATCGTTGGCCGACACGCCCTCCTTTTCGACGATGATTCCATGGCGGCGTTTGTCAACTCCCCGTCGGCGCTCGTCGATTGGAACGACCTCCTAATCGATCGCTACGATGTCCGTCACCTCCTTTCCTCTCCCCCGATCCGTCCTAAGCGTCGCCGCACGAACTCCGACGATCTTGACCTGGAATCAGAGCTCGAACACGAGCGTTACCTTGATTTACTGGCGGAATCTCCATCAGCGTCACAGAATCAAAACGGTAAGGAAATAGAGATTACGTTTTTATATCTCCCTTGTTTGATTGAAATTAGGAAAGGGAGCAGTAGGACCTTGAGTTCACGTAGAGGCTTGAACTAGCGATACTACAGATGGTTTCTGATGGTTTTTTTTTTTTAATTTGCCATGTAGAGATTTGAGGTTTCTTTCATATTGAACCCCATGTGCTTTATAGACTATATATCCTTCTGCGTTTAAGCTGGCCTCTTTTTTGGATGGCTGATTATGGAATGATAAGGAAAAAAGTTGATTTTGTTAATTACGTTTTTGTGCTGCAGATTTGAATGATGTTTCAGAACCTACACATGGTGGTGGTTTCAATGCTGTCCCTTTTTCATATGGAAGCACCAGTGAGTCCAATGACCAGAAGAATGCTGATACAGAATCTGGGTTTCATCCACCTTTCCCTGTGCCCGAATCTTTACTTTTAAACCTGGTAAGTTATTGTTCTATAATCACGTCTTTTAGAAGAATGGAAGTTTTGATCACTTGATACTTACACTGATGTGGCCATGTAAACATCTGGAAGGTGCATTTGTTATTCTAAGGGTTACCATGTCTAAGTTTCAGATGCTTGGAGCAGAGATGGAGTTGACCAAGGTTGCCATTCACAGGCACCTTGTTTCCTTTTGCTGCCATGACATGGGTCGGTGCAGGTGGGATTAGGATGATAGAAATTCGTGACTTGCCAAGAACTATAACCTGAGAGCAAATTGGATGATACATTTATGTTCAGTTCCTCTATTTGATTATGGTTATCCATATGTATGTGAGATTTCAATATATGTTTCTTTGTGCGCCACAAGATATTTGCTTACAAAACCATCAGGGATTATGCAATTTCACATTGCTAAGGAGTTATACCTTTTTTCCTTCCCTTTTTCAGCCTCCGACGGAGAAATTACATCAGATCATCTCTAGAACTGCGATATTTGTAAGCAAGCATGGTGGACAGTCTGAAATTGTTTTGAGAGTCAAACAAGGAGGCAATCCAACATTTGGGTTCTTGATGCCAGATCATCATCTTCATCCCTACTTTAGGTATCTTGTCGACCATCAAGAGCTTTTAACCGGGAAGTCGTTTGAAGAAGACAAGAATTGCGAAGGTGGGCACGGAGCCTTGTCCTTGCTGGGTTCTGTTTATGGTACCGGTGAAGATGAAGATACGAACAATGAATCTGCTATGGACTCTAAAAGAAATGAATCTAATGAAGGTGGAAACGAAATTAAGGAAGCTGTTTCTAATGGAACCGATGGGTTGGATGGAAGAATAAAGTTGGCAGCAGAAGGAGTCGGTAAGCATCCTCTTCTGGTGAAGGAAAAGGCATCTGTCATTAAAAGAAACCCATCTGTCAGTACTGGAAATGTTGGAGAAATGAATAAGCCGAAAAAGGAAGATGCCAGCCCAGAAAAGTTTTCCACTTCTGATGATAATTCGCAATCCTCTGTGACCCACACACAACCCAAGATTGAACTGCCCATTGTGGAGCCTCCAGCTGATATGAAAAGAGTGATTGATAAGATAGTAGAGTTCATCCTGAGGAACGGGAAAGAATTTGAGGCAATTCTTGCTGCACAGGATGTTAAATATGGGAGGTTCCCGTTTTTGCTTCCAGCTAGCTTATATCATGCATATTATCGTAAGGTTCTCAAAGAAGCTGAAGAGGTAATTCTATTAGAAACTTTTTATATTATTTTTCTATAAGAGGTTTGATGTTTCATAAGAACATATGAAAATTTCCAGTTTACTGACATGCTTTATTGCTTTGTTATATCTGAAAAAGGCTTTTTTTTTTAATCAAGGGATATTCAGTTTTGTTTTTCCTCCCCTTTACTATGTAAATTAGCTTCTTTAACCAATGCTCATGGTCTTTACTATGTAGATTAGCCCCTTTAATCAACGCTCAATGCTTTCATATCTTGATAGTTGCGATTTGATAAAGTTATGAAAGTGATAGTTTCAAATGAAGTTATCAGATTTTGTTTTTACTCATATCTCGATTAAATTGCTGAGGTCACTCTAGTTCTGTCTGGTGTCGTTTATTAGAATGTTGGCCATACAATGTTAGTGTTAAAACAATCACATGATTACGAATTGTATCACATCAACTCTGTGGTAACTGAACGAGATGAAGGACTTGTGTTTGACCCTTTTCATGCACTGGAACTTTTGATTTAAGAATCTTGTTTCCTATATCCTACAGTCAAAATCATGTGGTGATGGAAAAATCTCCGTAAAGCGGGACAAGAAGCAAGAGAAGAGGGCTGCTATTGCAAAGGAAGAGGATAAACCCGTTGTTGGGAGTGATATCCCCGATAATTCTGCCATGAAAGAGAAATTTAAGATGGTTATTGGGAAGCCGAAGAAGGACATCCAGGACGAACCTCCTAAACCTGTCCAACCACAGAGAGGGGTCACTATTGATGCAGATGCTGCTGCTGCAATCCTTCAAGCTGCGAGGAGGGGCATCAGGAATCCCGATTTAGGGATTCTATCAAGCATTTCTATCAATGATACTTCTTCGCTAGGCCTCAAGAGTGACAGCAGCCAGCCCTCATTGCAGCCATCCAGTATGACCAAAAACATAAGTCAAACATGTGAGCGATTGGTTTCTGGTCCAGCCGTCAAATCAATTGCCGAAACAGCAGCCCTTGCAGCTGCTAGTGAAGCTGATTCTTCTGAAGCAGGCTTGTCCAAGGAGCAGAAACTGAAGGCTGAAAGATTAAAACGTGCGAAGATGTTCATGGCCATGTTGAAGAGTGGGGCCGAGGCAGCGAAAGCTGAACCTGGACGAAGTTTATCTATAGAACCTCCGGATTCTGGTTTTTCTGGATCAGGTGCTAATGCTATGGAATTGACTGTCAGAGAAAGAGAAGGCAGCTCGGTTCCATTTGAAGCTGAAAAGATTTGTCCGCATGATGATAACAATGAAAGAAGATCAAAGAGAAATTACCGTGCGAGATCTCAGAGGAATGAAGACAACGATAAAGACCACGATGAAAAAGAAGAAGAGAACAGTTGGGAAGAAGATACAGAAGAAACGGGACATGAAAAGCAGTCCAGAAGAAAACGAGATTCAGACCACAGCCAAGATAGGCAAAAGCATAAGAGAGTAAGCTCGTCGAAAGACACTCATTCTCGGGATAAGCACAAGCGTGATAGCCCCTCGGATGATGAGCATCATAGGCGGTCTCGTCATAGACACAAGCACAGTAAATCTTCTCATAAGCATGAATTAGACGATTATCCGGACAATGAACATAGGCAACGACACAGATCTAGTAAGCACAAGTATTCAGATTTGTCTGATGATGAGCAACGTCATCACCATAGATCTAGTAAGCATGAGTATTCCGATTTGTCTGATGATGAGCAACGTCACCGCCATAGATCCAGTAAGCATAATCATACCGATTTATCTGATGATGAGCATCATCACCGACAGCGGCACAGATCAAGCAAATATAAGCAAGAGGATTCATCTGATGATGAGCGTGGCCATCGACGCAAATCTAGAAAACGTAGGAAGAAAGAGAAGAATTCAGTGGACGAAGAGAATCAAAAGGTAATCTCGAAGTCAAATCAGCCAAAAGTGTCGGATGACCGTAAGGCTAGTCGTGAAGCATCCATTGATTCAGAAAGATCAAATCATGATGATAAAAAGGGACCTTCGTCAGGACAAAATGAAACAACACAAGTGTCGGAGGAACTGAGAGCCAAAATCCGTGCTATGTTAACTGGTACCTTGTAAGTTCCTTTGACACACTATTTCCCAATTATGTGAATCACCTAGAATAGTGATTTATAATAATAATCGGGTTGATGATAAAGGGTCAGTGGCGGTATCGAATCGGATTGCACGATTCAATTCGGATTTATCGTAAATTTCAGGTGAAGAAGTGTAATTTGGGAAAGGAAAGGAGGAATAGTTGGGAGTGTAGGTGAAGTTAAGTTAAAGAGGAATGACGACCCTTCATTTACCACCAAAGACCGAAAGGTAATAACTTTATGGGGTGACGTAGGACTTGCTGCGAAGGAAAGGTAGCCACTTTTTTCTTTTTCTTTCTTTTAAATTTACAAAGGAGAAGAAGAAGAAGAATTGGATTGGTATGACTTGAAGCTTACCCTTAGTGTTTCTGTGTGTGGACGGAGGCCCCTACTTCTCTTTCTCAATCTCACTTTTTTTCTACCTTCCTGTTGTTTCATTGGTCATTGCTTACTTGGACTTTTTTTCCCACCTTTTTTTTAATATATATATATATGTAATTCCATGATGGGGATTTTATTTGCTTGCTTGGGATTACCTCTTACAATGCCAGCTTTTGTTATTATACAATTATCATGACATTGTAACATTAAATTTTTGTTACGATAATAGTAAAAAGCGCTTACAATGCAATAGAAAAGAAAATCCTCGTGTCAACCATTTGTATGTCACCAGGGCCGTCACAAAATAATTAAGGTTTGACTGGTTGAAACACTCTATTTACGTCTATTTACGTTTGTGTTTGGTGTTATTTTCGTTAGCGATTTACAGCATTTTGTTTCATTTTGTTTGAATGATGGAAATGCTGCGTATACGGATGATTGCGATTACAAACAAATGAAACAAATGATAAATATAACGTAACATAATTATGGGTTTTTAAATTTTGTATTTCTCGTCCTATCTGCAGACGACTGCGATTCCGACTCTATCAATCGATTTTAATATTACCCAGAAAATGTGATCACTTTTGCGGGCTACCGCGATTATAACTCTCAGCCTTAGCCTTAGGAGCAACACACAACTCAAACCTCTTCAGCTTTTTTTTTTCTTTCTTTTAAAAATAAATTAAAAAAGGAAAAGCTCTCTTACACATAGTCCATCGCCTAATGCATGAATCCGCGTCTTCCTTCCACTCAATCACAAAATATTATAATCATATGCTTATTTATTTAATTCGATTCCTAACCACAACTAACCATCCAATCTAATTATATTCTCTCGTCAAAAGCATATACCGTTGTCCTTTCCTTTACTCCATCTTTACATAAACGCCATGTTAATGGCATGCCAATTTTTTTACTCATTTTAATTAACATACTCTTATAATCACTTGTCTTTTTCCATCGTCAACACATTAATTGGCTTAAAATTTATTTATTTATTTAATTTGAAAAATCTATTCACACAATTAATCAATAAGCTTGGGTTGCAATTAAAGACACATGAGAAAAAGCCATCCACATTGTGTGACCAAAGAAGGCTTTTACTTTACAGCCGCAAAATTTAATCCTTTAACGGTGGATTATCCCACGCTAACCTCCCCGCTAATCTCTCACTTACCACGTGCCTCCCGCCACGTGGCATTTTACTTGATTCTTCATGTTTTTTCTATACACAATATACATTTATCTTTTTTTTAAAAAAAATTTTGAGTTTACCAATGAATTACTTTTTTTTCATTTCATATATAAACTATAATATTATTTTTAAAATAATATTTACCTACGATAATTATTTCTAGATTAACCAATAAATAAATATATATCACATAGTTGTAGACATCAGTTCTCATAAAATCAATGTTAAAATAATTAATTTATCATTCTAAAAAAATGATAATTCATGTATATATAGAAAATAAAAAATTAATTAAAATATAATTACACTTATTGTTTATTTTTATACAATTTTCAAATAAAGAACAGTCGGCAGATCAAGTAACGGCGCGCCGTCCACTCTGGCATCCGCCGTCAAAGCTGTTATCGTCCTCTCTTCTCACGCCACGTGGCATGCTTCACGCTAATATTGTAGGCTAAATCAAATTTAAAGAAATAATTAGGGAGTTTTTTGAGTCATCCAAATATTTGGTGGACGTATGTGATTTGCATCAATCATCCATCTCTTGATGTATGTTTATTTTTAACATGTTTAATTAATTATTATTCTGTCTTTCAAATTATTTTCTTAACATTTATACCATGATAAACTATTCATGACATATTCTTTTAATTATTTACCAAATATAACAAATATAATACAACTACGAAACCAAACAGTTTAATATATAAAAATAACATGCAAATTGGTGGATGTGAAATAGTATACCTCTTAAAAAAAAGTATATTTGTTATCACAACTATTTTTGTCCACCGAAATTCGAGTTACATTAATGAATTTTTTTACATGATTTCCTTTTGATCCATGGATATATATAAATTGTTATATACTTAATTTATTAAAAAAATTAACATCATAGGTTTTTTTTCTATATACTATACTATGTAGTTTATTTTGATAAAGATTTACAATTTAAATTAAAGTTGAAGGGTTGTGTTAAGATAAAATAATTGTAATTTAAATAAAGTGAAGGATAAGGTAAAACTTTGGTGCTTAATAATTGGAGAAGAGAAGAAAGAATAAAGAATGTCTTCTCAGTTCAGACTTTGAATTAGGACACCAAAACCCCATTCCAAAGGTTCAGATACATACACACATACACATAACATATATGTATATATATATATGCGTGTATGTGTGAGTGTATATACATAAACACATATATAAAAGCTTAGGTCATTATAAGTCTTCACTTAAAACAATTTCAACTCCTGAGAGATCTCTTTTATTTCCTTTCATATTCATAAAAACTCTTCTGTTTCTGCTGTCATGGAGGGATGGACGAGAGGCCCAATAATTGGCCGTGGCTCCACCGCTACTGTCTCTCTCGCCGTGGAGAGCTCCGGTGGACTCATCGCCGTCAAATCCATCGAGCTTTCTTCCTCGGCGATCTTACAGAAAGAACGATCTCTCTTGTCTAAATTGAGCTCTCCTCACATAGTCAAATTCCTTGGCTCTGTCTCAACGTATGAGAACAACAGATTTCTCTACAATATTCTGATGGAATACGTTTCCGGTGGAACTCTTTACGATCTCATCAAGAAACACGGCGGAAAGTTGCCGGAGTCGGCGATCAGATCCTACACGTGTCAGATTCTGAAGGGTCTAAACTATCTTCACACGCGAGGGATCGTACACTGCGACGTGAAGAGTCAGAATGTGTTGATCGGTGAAAATGGCGTCGTGGCGAAGATTGCCGATCTGGGTTGTGCCAAAACGGTGAAACAAAGCGGTGCCACATTGGAATTTTCCGGTACACCTGCATTTATGGCACCGGAGGTGGCTCGCGGTGAAGAACAAGGGTTAGCGGCGGATGTGTGGGCGTTAGGTTGTACGGTGATCGAGATGGCGACGGGTTTAAGCCCTTGGCCTGAACTAAACGACATCGTTAAGGCAATGTATAAGATCGGGTTCGCCGGTGAGTCACCGGAGATTCCGGGATGGTTATCGGAGAAAGCTAAGGACTTTCTGAGAAATTGTCTGAGAAGAGATTCGAAAGAGAGATGGACGGTTCAAGAATTATTGCAACATCCATTTCTTGAAGAACAAAACGAATCTCTTAATTGTCTGAAAATGATGTCTTCTCCTAGTACAGTGTTGGATCAAGATTTCTGGGATTCATTCGAAACCTCAAAAAATCTCTTGATTCAGACAGAACACGAAGACCCTTTTGCAGATTATTCAAAATCATTTGATTCCCTTACCGATCGGATCAAGAAACTCGCCGGAGATGCTTTTTCCGGCAAGCCCAATTGGGATTCCGACGACGGCGAATGGATACGAGTGAGAAGCAACGAAATCGGAGAAAACCGGAAAAGTAACGAGGAAGTGAATGAGAACGGCGTTGAAGAGACTTCACCGGAAACAATGGCCGGCGTTGAAGAGACTTCACCGGAAACAATGGAAGGCGTCGAGAGTTTGATTTTAGAAGGAGACGGCATCTTATTTGATTATTATTATTTATCTGAAAGTGATGACGTCAGTTACTTATCTACCACTGTAGAATATGTAATTCCGTTAGATTGTTACAATATCCAATGTAATTTTGTATCATCAATCATAAATTCTTACGAAAACGATAACAATATAAATAATATTAATCATAATATTGTTTTACTCCATACTCGAATCTCGAATTATTCGTATTATGATTCAAAAATTTATGTTACAACAAATTTATTAATATTTTCCATTCTAAAAGGAGTTTGATATAAATATTGGAAAATATGGCAATTATAGTATAATTGGCAAAGATGATTAATCTTTGTATTTTAAAAATTTAAATTTGAATTCTATCGAATATATTAAATTTTATTTAATGTTATTATTAAATTTTTGTTGAAATTATGCATCTAATTCAAATGTTGTCACAATTTTCTTTGAATTGTTATTCCAAAATTAGATAATGGTATGTTGTTTAAGTGTGTGGTAGATGTTGAAGTACATAAACTACTACTATGCAATAAGTGAAGCAACTAATCTTATCAATTTTTAATTATTATTAGTATTATTATAATAATAATTATAATAATATATTTTTTTCGAAATCAAAGTGTGAACGCATAAGACTTTTTTTGGAGCCAAGTCGGCGTTTACTTTGTAAGGCACAAGCAACGTTTGATATTCATTGACCGACCAACTTCATTCACATTCCCATAATGATGCTCTCACCCAAATCTTTTTACATGGAATATATATATATATATATATATTTTCTCGTAATATCTTTTATATGTTAAAATTATTAAGCAATGCCCCACATCACAATAAATATTTGTATGTGTGTTTTTATTGTGGTGAAGATAGTTCGGAATAAAATTCGGAAGTTGATATTTTTATTTTGAAATAATGTATACCGTTCCATAATTTCAATAGATAAAATGTTTTATGACAAAAACAAAAAAATATATTTATTTTTATTAATTTGTTCAAAATTTATAATCGATATCATATAAATTTATGTAAGAAATTTTAATTTTTTTTATCATTACAAAAACTATGTAATTATTAACACTATACGTTGTTAACAATACAACACTGGTTTTTTACAATGAAAACGTGGGTTTTCAACGCAAAAGTAATGCAAATATTAATGAAAATTAAGTTTAAACAATTTATATTAACCATATGTTAAAATTACATAGAGAATTGTAATACTAATCTAAAGCTAGTATTGACATTGCAATCGCGTAGCACTTAATGAATACAACTGTATACCAAATGTGAATAAATGATAAAAATATTCCTTCAAAAATCAAATCAAATTTACCAAATCTTATAAACCATATATAATTTGTTTAATATATAACAATCTGTCATTTTGTATCATATCAATTATAACATATATTATAAATTTTTTATACATAATATTAAATAATTGTATACTTTTTAGCTATTTATGGGTTTCAATTAAAATCAAATTGACAAATAGATTACAACTACATAAAACAACTTTTTTTTATTCAATTCAAAGATGATAAATTTACTTTATGTTGATAGAAGTTTGGATGTTCAAATAATTAGTTTATCTATTTTGTGTGTGTTTTCACCTTCCTTCACCTAATACCTAACTTCTTGTAATATTTAGATGAATGTTGAAACCTTTTGTTTTAGGTACTTATCCAAAGAAATATACCATATAATTAGTTCAATAACACCCCTATATATATATATATATATTTAATTAATTAATTATATGGTAAAGGTGATGACTCTATGTTGATGTCAAGAGTGCATAATGTAAGAGAGCCAAACATTATGTATTTCAATTGGTTCAATGCCCAAACTTGACCTTCTATTATCAAATCATATAACATAAAGGGTTGACCTTTACAAAGTGGAAGTCTTGTTGTCTCTCTCTCTCTATCTTTCTTTCATACACACAAACTTCCCTTATGGCCATCTTTCATGCCTTCCACTAGTTCTTGTAGTAGGTGTCTACACCCTAAAATGTCCTCTCTCACACCCCACCTTATCCATTTCCATCTTATTATTTTATTTCAAAAAGGCAAATAAACTTATATTCAATTAGATTAAAATAATATACACCAACCTTGTATTATATAGATTTTTTAATCATATGTACTCTTAAGTTACATTTTTTTAATAATTTTAAATGATCATATCCACTAATTGAACTAACCCATCTTTAATTGGTTATCTAAGGAATATCACACATTGATCAAAATTCAACAACTAAAAAATCAATTTTTTTGGACCGTTTTCGTTTATTAGTTCTCAATGAAATTGATTAGGATGGTGACAATATCACCGTTTCGAAATTGAAAAAAAAAATTACGAACATTTTCATTAAGTATAGCATAACCAAAGAGAGAAGATAGAGTGTAAGATTCAATCGGGCTTAATTTGGGCCAGGCCCATGTTAATAGCCAATTACATTGGACCAGGCCCATTATAATAGCCCATTAAATTGGGCCGGGCCATTATAATAGCATATTATCGTAATGGATATCCAAACATAGATTAGAGGTTTCAGTTCTACGACGCCGTTTAGATGCGACGTAAAAAGGGTTTTTTATTTTTATTTTTAAATTTTTTGGGTCCGTTCCTTTCTACATCGTACGTTGACAAAAACTGAAAGCTGTTCTTCGCAGTGAGTTTCTGTAGTGGAAGCTATGGCGGCGCCGGTTTCTTCCACTGTTTCTCCGACACAGAACTTACCTTGTTCGTTTCGCATTGCTTCTCCGTCGTCTCCGTTCTTCCGAATGAAGATTATCGGGAGGGATAATCTGAAATTCAAATCTCCGAGAAGCCTCTCTGTTCGCGCTTCCTCTTCTTCCGATTCTGGTAATTTCCCAGTTAGTTCAATGGCTTTATGATCCTATGGCTACTCATTCTTTCATTTGAGTAGTTGTAACGCTGCTTGACTATGGAGCTGGGAACGTCCGAAGCGTCCGGAACGCTCTTCGCCATCTGGGTTTCAACATCAAAGACGTAGGGTTTCGAATCCATTTCTGTTTCGATTCGTACGAAATGCGGTGATTTCGTCTTCGTAATTTTGCAAAATTTGTCATCGGAAGTTATATATGATGGTTTTGTGATCTTTGGGAAACTTCGAATGTTAGGTTCAAACGCCGGAAGACATTCTGAATGCTGATCGCCTTATATTTCCTGGTGTTGGAGCTTTTGCACCTGCCATGGACGTGCTTAACAAGACTGGGTATGCACGTTATACCTACTAAGGACTGGAAATTTTTCCCTTTGAATAGCTGTGATCAATCAACACAAAGTGGTTTTCACATTTGGTTTGAACGTATAGAGTTGATTCTTGTAAAGATAAACTCTTTTTCAACCATATTCCTGGGTTTGAGTCTAACTAATACCAAAAAAAGCGTGAAACATGGGTTTGAAGCTAACTAATCCTAAAAGTTAGCTTAAGAGTTTAGGTTTAGCAATACCATATATATGAGTCCAAAGTTCATGTCCTAAACGATGTGAAACTCCTTATCATAACACTCTCCCTCACATCTAGACTTGGTCATAGAGCGTGGACATCGCAATCGGGAGCCCAATATCGGAATATTCAAATCGAGACGAAACTGGTTCTGATACTATGTAAAATATGGATTTCGGCCTAATTAATCCCAAAAGTTAGGTCAAGAGTTCAGGGTTGCCCACAAAGTTCATGTTCTAGCCGATGTAGGACAATTTATCATAACACCACCCTTAAGTCCAAGCTCGGTACTGCAGCGTGGATATCGCAATCGGGATACCAACATTGGTATATTTAAATCGGGACGAATCTGGTTCTGATATCATGTGAAATATGGGTTTGGTTCTAACTAATCCCAAAACTAGCTCAAAAGTTCAGGATTGCCCAATACCATATATACGAGTCCAAAGTTCAATGCCATGGTTAATCAATGATTAGAAATAAGATTTGTGAGATGATGATATGAATTAATCTCCTGTCTGAGGTGTTTCTTAACTTGTAGTTATCAATGTGAAGTTCGTAGAGTTAATGTCTTCAAATGTTGTTGGTTCTTTTGAATTCTTATTAATGGGCGATAGTATATCGGTTCAATATTCATTATTTTTGCAGAATGGCAGAAGCCTTATGCAAATATATTGAGGATGACCGCCCGTTTTTAGGTATATGTCTTGGGCTGCAACTACTTTTTGAATCCAGTGAGGAGAATGGACCAGGTTAATACAGTCTTCCCCTACATTTTCATTTGTTTTAGAATCTTTCCTTTGATCCTCTCAACATGTTAATACGATTTTGTTTATCATTGTTTCAGTTAAAGGTCTTGGCCTGATACCGGGAGTAGTTGGACGTTTTGATTTTTCAATCGGTATTACAGTTCCCCACATTGGTTGGAATGCGTTGCAACTGGTGAAAGATTCAGACATTTTGGATGATGTTGGAAATCGTCATGTATATTTTGTCCATTCGTATCGTGCAGTACCTGTACGCTCCTCCTTAAGAGTCCTATTTTCTTTCCGTATATATATATATATATATATATATATATTTTATTTATGCTTCAGTTTCTGTTGCTGCATGCATCTTATAATTGGAATTTTGTGAAATGTTTAGTCAAATGACAATAAGGAATGGATTTCATCTACTTGCAATTATGGCGAAACCTTTATATCTTCCATAAGAAGAGGAAATGTTCATGCAGTTCAATTTCATCCAGAAAAAAGTGGAGGTAAGATATTTATTCTGATTGCTTCACTTTTAATATCCTGAATTTATATTTTGATGACAATACAACTACTAATTCGGAATCTTGAACTTTTTTCAGAGGTCGGCCTTTCTGTCTTGAGAAGGTTCTTACATCCAAAATCACCTGTGGCAAAGGTAGCTTTCTTTCCAGACATACAGTTGCTGTTTGAGTTTCCTGAATCTATGTATCTCTAATAACATACACATTTCTCCTGAAGACAGAAGCTGATTGAAGGGAAGGCTTCAAAACTTGCAAAGAGGGTAATAAATTTAGGCAACATCATCATAAGTCTTCTTCCCTTTGCAGACATCTTTTATTGTCTTGTCGCCATGATATTTTGAGAATGAATGTGAAGTTTTTTTGCTTATGATTATTACATCTTCTCAGGTGATTGCTTGTCTTGATGTGAGGACAAATGATAAAGGAGATCTTGTTGTAACCAAAGGGGACCAATATGATGTTAGAGAAAACTCTGATGAAAATGAGGTCTGTTGAAACTTATATATAAATTTTTTTGGTGTCAGTTGTCTTTCTGAGTGCAACTGTCAAAGTTTTGTCTGAATTCATAGTTTTGTCTGAATTCTCTTCTATAAGTCTTGTTAATCGCATTTTCTGCAGGTTAGAAACCTTGGCAAGCCAGTGGAATTGGCTGGGCAGTATTACAAAGATGGAGCTGATGAAGTATGCGTTTACGATTCTTTTTCTCTTTACGATGTTCTGTTACTGGTTGTAATTTTCTCATATTAAGATATTTTGTTTCACTTCTTCCTGTCATTTGTCGGCTTTTCAGATTAGCTTTCTAAACATTACTGGGTTCCGTGATTTCCCTCTCGGGGATTTGCCAATGTTGCAGGTGCGCGATTTTAAATTATTTGTGGGACATCTACCTCCCTTCTGTTTTTAGTTCTTATTCACAACATTTAGTATGCCTTTATAGGTGTTGAGGTACACATCAGAAAATGTTTTTGTACCATTAACGGTCGGAGGTGGTATTAGAGATTTTACAGATGCTAATGGCAGGTATATTATGGAAACCTTTCTTCCAGATTGTTTATATAGACAGGCCCCAATCAAACAGCTGTTTCAGGGAAGCTCAGGACATGATAAATGACCTCATTTACTTGTGTTTCTTTTGCAGATATTATTCTAGTTTGGAAGTTGCAGCTGAATATTTCAGGTCAGGTGCTGATAAGATTTCCATTGGAAGTGATGCTGTTTATGCCGCAGAAGAATATCTGAAATCAGGGGTATGCTTGTTCTTGCCTGTCTTCCCTTTTTCGCCCCCAAGTCATAGCGGTGTAAAATGAGCTGGCTCGGCTCGCCATGAGCTCGCCAAAAAATGAGTTGGCTCAGCTCGGTTCCTTTTCAAAACAGCTAGAAAATCCCAGCTCAGCTCGCATTTAGCTCGTCTAAAAACGAGATGGTCGTGAGCTAGACTATTTAAGTTAATAGAATTGTAGTATATTAATATTATATATTTTCTTCGACAAATTAAATAAAATATAAAAACAGTAATTTGAATACAAAATTATTAAATATAAAAAATACTAATTAGAAAATAGATCTATCGAAAATTAAATAAAATATCGAATATATAAACATATTTTCTAATAATAGTTATTAAAAAATTTTATTTCTTTATTTGTTAATGAAATTATATTAATTTGGTATATATAGAAAAATAATAATAATATTATATGTAAATAATATATTATTTTTTATTTAAATAATATTTAATAAATGCAAAGAATTTGTATAATATATAAACATAGGAAAATATGTACTTTTGTACTCAGCTCGTGAGCCAGTTCGCCTAAGCTCTAATTCGTTTCGGCTCAGCTCGTCAGCTCGTTTCTTAAACGAGCTGAAAAATACCTAACTCAGTTCGCTCAAATATGATCCGAGCTAGAGATGACTCGCGAGCCAGCAGCTCATTTTACACCCCCAACCAAGTCATGATGACGTTACATGCAAGTATAACTAATCTTTCTCCCCTTATTCTTGTAGGTAAAGACAGGAAAGAGTAGTCTAGAGCAAATATCCAGAGTTTATGGAAATCAGGTATTGTCTGGTCCAAAATCAAACGCCTTATATAGCTTGCTTTGGACAACTGAATAAGTAATAGTGTAAATTCTTGTTTCTGATGTAGTTTATATGATCTACATATATAATTATACAGTAATCTATATTTATAGCTTTGGTTTTGTACATGACAGGCTGTGGTTGTAAGTATTGATCCTCGTAGAGTTTATGTTAACCATCCTGATGATGTGCCTTACAAGGTCATAAGAGTAACTAACCCAGGTATATATAAGTCTTCCCCTTTGTTGCTTTATGTTGCCTGATTTACATCCAGAATTGAGCTTCCTTATTCTTTAAAACCCATGAAAAAGTTCCGTCCTTTCCCTATTATCAGTGTTGTAAAAGTCGGTCTAGGCGGCCGATTAGTCGGCACCTAGGCGCTCGGCGGTATCTAACCGCCCAGTCTAATGAAAAATTGGTTTTATTAGTCGGTCGAGAAAAATCGGTGACTAGTCGGCGCCTAGGCGTCCGATTATGCGGAAATCGGCCGCCTAGGCGGATTTTTTTAAAAAGACCAAAATGATGTCGTTTTAACTATATTTAAAAAAATAATGAAAATGACCTTGTTTGGTCGTTTTGTTTTTTAAAAAATTAAATAAAAATTAAAACCAAAATTTTGTTTTGGTTCGTTAAATTTAACCAAAATTTAAAATTTTGTTTTGGTTCGTTCGTACATCTTAACTATACCGCAAAGCCCTAACTCAATAATTAAAAGGTAAAATCATTTTGGTTCTGACATATAAATTTCTCTAATATACTGATGATATTAGATATTTAGATTTTTATTAATGTTTTGTTATGTTTATGATATAGTTAATGAATTTATATGACTATATATTTTATATATAATATTTTTTTATTTATGTTAATTTTTAATATATTTCATAATTTTAATAATTGATATATTAAAAAAATTAAAAAAATAAAAAACGCCTAGTCGCCGACTAAACGTCGACTAATTCGACTAGTCTCTAGGCGGTGACGGACCGTCCGACTAGCGCCCATAACGACTTTTACAACACTGCCTATTATTGTGTTCGTAAGGTTAGTTTAATGAAAGCAAAAATGATTATTGATAACATATATTTGAGCATCCTGATCAAATCCATGTAGATCAAAACAAAAGGGAGGTTTCCCATAAATCTATGGCTTCATTAGTAAACCCTTTTTTCCTTCTGGTGTTAGGTCCAAATGGAGAAGAATATGCGTGGTATCAATGCACGGTAATTCGAACCGACGTTTAAAAGCATATTGTTATGTTGAATTTTATTGTTTTCAGCTCAATGAAGTTTATTGTTTTCTTAAAAAGGTCAGCGGAGGACGAGAAGGGCGGCCTATAGGAGCTTTTGAGCTTGCAAAAGCAGTTGAAGAATTAGGTGCTGGTGAAATACTATTAAACTGCATAGACTGTGATGGTATGAGAGAAATATAATCTCCTTCATTTTATACCTCTTATTCGCCGTTTAAAAGTTAAGATTTCTGTTAATCTAATCACTGGTTAATGGTAATTCAGGGCAAGGAAAGGGATTTGATATAGACCTGGTTAAGCTTATATCTGATTCAGTAAGCATACCGGTGATTGCAAGCAGTGGAGCAGGCACTGTTGAACACTTCTCTGATGTATTTGAGATGACAAATGCATCAGCCGCCCTTGCTGCAGGCATTTTCCACCGGAAAGAGGTAAAAAGAAAAAGCCTTTTACTTTTCAACCGCACCTTGTAGCGTAAAAACCGCCCTTTGTTATTGTTGGTGATAAGAACTCATCCCATAATAGTTCCAAAAAAATCCCGCAAAGGTACACAGATCTCATCCCCAAAAGCTAGCTTATGGGGATGAGGATGACCATGGCCTTATAAGGCATCACTTAGTTCCATTTCTAACCGATGTGGGATCCTAACAATATCGCCCCGTTAGAGCAGTGTCGTCCACGGCGCTGACGGCCCACTCCGGTTAGCCTACTCTGGCCCCCAGGTCGCTCCTTTCCCGGGTCGCCCCCTCCAGACATCGGCTCTCTGGCCCCACAGGTCGCTTCTTTCCCGGGTCGCCCCTTCCGGTCATCGTTGCCCACGCCGAGCCCTGCCAGGTCGCTCCTTCCCGGGTCCCCCCCTCCAGACACCGGTTCTCTGGCCCCCTAGGTCACTCCTTTCCTGGGGCGCCCCTTTCGGTCATTGTTGCCCACTCCGGACCGTACCAGGTCGCTCGTTCTCGGGTCGCCCTCTCCCGACACCGTGAGCCGCATACCCGCCGAGCTGTTCTGATACCAATTGATAAGAACTCATCCTATAATAGATTTAAACCAATCCCGCAAAGGTCCACGAATCTCTTCTCAAAAGCTAGCTTATGGGGTGAGGGTGCCCATGGCACCACTTAGTCCCATTTTTAAGCGATGTGGGATCCTAACAGTTGGTTGGACTAAAGAGCATCGGTTGAATAAAAGCTCGATTTCGATAGCTTATGTTGATGGCTTTTCTGTTGTGTAGGTACCGATTGGACGGGTGAAAGAGCATTTGCTAAAAGAAGGCATAGAAGTGAGGCTCTGAGAGATTTGGGACCAAAGGGCTTTGGTTGGAGAATGAATATGGTCATGTCTTCACCAAGCAGATCGGTTCTGTCCCTATAATAAGGTTACATTGTTTTGTCGGTTGCATCAAAGCTTCCATTGGATCTGAAATTTGATTCTCCTTATTAATTGATTTCATAATTTCTCTTTAACCATTATTGGTTATACCATTAGATACTTCACTTTTCTATGTTTGGCAATTGGGCTCTTGTTTAGCTCTTCATAAACTACTGCAATTGGATTATTTTCTATCATCTTAATCCTTTTTTTTAATGAACCGAACTTAATCAGTTCACTCCAGTGTTTAATAAACGATTTTAAAATATATATCTTCAAAATGTATATTATCTTACAATTGGATTAAAATAAAAAAAATACACTTATACTATTAGGTTTCAATCCTACTATTTCTTAAAAAAAAAAAATCCAATTTCAATTTGCTCTTATAATATTGATATTATAATATTATCCTTGGATCCATACAATTCAAACAACATTCGAAATTGTTCAAAATATTTATTTTTAATTTCGAAATCATCTTCCGCTCCTTATCTCAATTTTGAAATGTGTTCCGTCTCGGAAAAATGTCAAACCGTATGTGTTCGTATGTATTTTCACAATACAAAAAGTAAGGATACATCTACTTTTTTCCATTAGTTTTTCGAGTTTATAAGAGATATTATAAATTATAAGTTCAGTTTATTTATATAATTATCTATAATGAATTAGACTATGCCAAAAATTCCTGGATGCATTTCCTTATAACATTCACAATTAGCTAAACATTCAAAAAACAGTATAATTCTCACGCTATTTACCTGCTCTATTCAGGATCATGGTTATACGGTTCGGAATTATGCAAAATTTGTTAGAAAATTGTATAAAGCAATCTTGTTACGAGAGTAATTGAAATAATAGAATAAGGTTTCAGTTGAGCCATTCAATGTAACACACATCCCCCAAACGCTACCATGTCGTAAGCCAAACATAGCAAGGTTCCATGTCGGATATGTCCTCTAAATTCTTAAAATTTTCTGTCATATAGTGGAAGCATCTAGAATCCAAAATCTAACTACGGTTCGAAGTCTTACTCGACACATTCTTTGTGATTTCAATTTTGACGATGTTTAATATCACGATTATACCCTTCCATTGGTCGTCATTAATTCCCATAATTATAAAAAATCCCATGGATGTACCTTTGGAATGAGCAACATGTGTCATGTTTTCTCAAGTTGTGAGAGAGGTCTCCCAACCCCTGATGGCTAGAGGTTTGGTGTGACGCGTCCTCTGTCGTTATGTTTTCTCAAATGACCCCCACCGGTCGGTGGCTCAAGAGCTTAAAACATGTATATGTTGTTTGCCCAAATCTACTGAAATTCACACACTTGAGATTCGTCTTGTCTTCCAGTTGTGGGCGATGAGGTGAAACTATCTTCATTGCAAATTCTAATGTCGGGGCAATACTTGTGATTTTGATGCGAGTTTCAATCTCTAAGAAAAACGTTGTACACTGTTTCGAGGTCAGGGAGAGGGTCTCAAGACAACATTTCGAAGTAGATTGAAGGGAAACCGAGAGGCAAGAACACGCGGTGGAAACAATTTTTTTTTCGGTTTTCTCTTAGTGAGATCTCATTCGGAGACAAATCTGATTAGAGTTTCTTAGGACATACCTTGGTGTACTATAACGTAAAGCCCAAATTTGTGAGTCACCAGCAGCAGCGAATCGCCTCTGCCTGTGTTGATATCCACACGGACGGAGGAGATCTGGACAAAGTCGAAAACCCTAGTTGCTAGATTAGGGTTTTGGCCTCTAGGTTACTTTGGGCGAAGTGCCTTTTTTTATGTATTAAAAACATAACTTAAGCACTTTATTTATAGGAAAACGGTTTAACCTTTAACTTAAAACCCTAATTAGAGTTTCATCCAATTAATCCAAATGAGTCGAATTAGACCCAATTAAATTGATTTCACAATTCAATTAGAATTGACCTTAATATCTCGAATTATTCTCAATCCTATTCATAATAGGATTGACCCATTACATGTCCAATTCCATTCGTCTTTGTGTGCGACTCAATAGGTTCTCATTGCGTTGATCACAAATAATGAGCGGTGTCTAGCAACACATCATTATTCCTAAGCAATGAGAATGTCTATGACTCGACATTACCAATATTGTGATTTATGTAAATTAATCCTTTTTTCATTGATCACTAGATCGAACATGAGTCATGGAATGTATCATGCTCATCTAGTTCAACCTGTGAGCTCGTGACATCACTCCTGTTATATAGGAGGGACAAATCCTTATCTTGATCAACCAACATCTTGCTACATAAGCAAATTGCATACCCGATTACTATCTTGTTTGTCCACCCATTTAGGAGTAACGTTTGATAGTGTAAAAGCATACAATTGCTTATGTTAAGATTTCTTGCAATCTCAAGTCATAGGATTACATATACCATAATCACTATGAGAATTGCTATGATACTCATATGATAATCCATGTAGCAATGTCATGGCGGATCAATCCAATACATTGTTCTCTAACATGTACCTATATATTAAATTGATATCTCATATCAATTTACACATACTAGTCTTAATCCAACATTGATATCCTTATTCTCAATGATGCTCGACTATGGATGTTTTAAGACTATCTTAAATTATATTTCTAAGTATATTATTCCATTTATTTATATATCCAGACAATAAATCAAATGAAATAATATAATGTCAGTTTATAGAAAATGTCACGATACATCAGAAATACTCAAATAAGAATCATCCAAATGATTGGTCTCTAGAGCATACTCAAACTATCTCCCACTCGCGTTAAGACCAATCAAACCAATCGGGCATGTCTCTAATACCTAATGATCTAGTATGACGACCATGCCTATGCTGCTAGAGGCTTTGTCAACGGGTCCGCGACATTATCATCTGCCGGTACTCTGCATATCTTAATGTCTCATATGTCCATGATTTCTCGAATGAGATTAAAGCGTCTGAGTATGTGTTTGGATCTTTGGTGCGATCTGGGTTCCTTATTTTGCGCTATAGAACCATTGTTGCCACAATGGATCTCAACATGATCTTCTATGCTAGGAACCACCCTAAGTTCATATATGACCTTCTTGATCCAAACCGTCTCTTTAGTTGCTTCTGATGTAACTAAGTACTCATCCTCTATAGTAGAATCAGCAATTGTAGCTTGTTTAGATATTTTCTAGCTCACAACACCACCATTCAGGCAAAACACAAAACCAGATTGCGATCGGTAATCATCTTTATTGGTTTCAAAGCTAGCATCAGTATAACGCGTTACAATGAGCTCTTCTTCACCTTCAAATACCAAGAATGCATTCTAAGTACTTCTAAAGTACTTAAGAATATTCTTTACAGCGATCCAGTGACTTTCACCGGGATCACTTTGATGCCTACTAGTCATACTTAAGTCATATGATATTTTGGAACGTGTACATATCATGGCATACATGATAGATCCAATAGCAGATGCATATGGAATCTTAATCATGCGTTCTCTCTCTTCTTTTATCGTAGGACATTGATGTTTAGATAGAAACTTACCACTTACCATAGGTAAAGTTATTTTCTTAGAATCTTGCATGCTAAAACGTTTCAGCACTTTGTCTATGTATGTACTTTGACTTAGGCCAATCTGTTTCCTCGATCTATCTCTATAGATCTTTATACCCAATATATAGGTAGCTTCACCTAAGTCCTTCATAGAAAAACAATTTCCTAACCAAATCTTTACAGACTGCAGGGTAGGGATATCGTTTCCTATGAGTAATATGTCATCTACATATAACACAAGAAAAACTATGGTGCTCCCATTAACCTTCTTGTAAACACATCATCTTCGTTTTTGATGATATCAAACCCTTTGATTGATTGCTTCATCAAAACGAAGATTCCAACTCCGAGAAGCTTGCTTCAATCCATAAATGGATCACTGTATCTTGCAAACCTTTTCAGCATTTTTTGGATCGATAAAACCTTCACGTTGTGTCTTGTACACATCCTCGAGAAGCGTTCCATTAGGGAAATTTGTTTTGACATCTATTTGTCAGATTTCATAATCATGGTATGCAGCTATCGCAAGTAACATCCTTATGGATTTGATCATCGCATCTGGTGAAAGGTTTCGTCATAGTGTATACCATGAACTTGTTTAAAACCTTTTGTTATCAAACACCCTTTATAGGTATGAACATTACCATCCATGTCGGTTTTCTTCTTGAAAATCCATTTACACCTATGGGTCTCACCCCTTCAGGTAAATCAACAAAAGTCCATGCTTGGTTTGTATACATGGAGTCCATCTCGGATTTCATGGCTTCAAGCCATTTCTCGGAATCTGGGCTTGTTATGGCCCCTTGGTAGGTCATAGGCTCATCATCTTCCATGAGAATTAAATCACCATTTTGAGTCACCAGAAATCCATATCTCTGTGGCGCACGATATGATCTTATAGACCTACGCACAATCTTTGTCTCATGAGCAAGTTACACATCAGTTCGTGGGTTCGGTTCCTCACCTAATTGTGGTTCCGGTTCCACAACTGTTAGTGGTGTCTGCTAAGTTTCCATCTCACTGTCACCAGTATTTTCTTGTCTTAAATTTTTTAAAGTTCTACAGTCCTCCCACTAGTTCTTCTAGAAACAAAATCTCTTTCTAGAAAAACAACTCCACATGCAACAAACACTTTGTGCTATGAGGGTTTGTAGAAATAGTATCCTTTAGTTCTTTTAGGATACCTCACGAAAATACACTTATATGATTTAGGGCCGAGTTTGTTAGTAGTGTCTGATCAGCGTTAGAACAACGTAGCCAATGAACCATAAAGGTTGTTTTAAAACCTTACTAGATCCTAACATCAAGGCAACACAATTATAGTGATACACATCAACGCAAATTCAACACGGATAGTGTTGACCTTTATAATTATTTAAATATATATATATAATAAAATATTTATAATTCTTTTAAAAATACATAAACTAATTATCATTATAATTATTTTAATTTCGTAATATCTATTTCTGGTGATGAAGAAAACAACAATCACGATGACAATGTAGATTTGAAAAGGGCGGAGTGCAACATCGCGGAAACTCTACAACTAGGGGTGGGAAATCCGGGTTTCGGGCAGGTTCCTCGGGTTATAAAAAATTGAACTTGAATTTAACCCATTTGGTTTTCGGTCCTGGTTCTTCGAGTTTCGGTCCAGGTTCGGGTTGTTCGGGTTTAGAAATATTGAACCCAAAAAACCCGAATTGTATGTAGATTATTTGATATTTTGGATAATTCGGGTTCTTTGGATTTTTTTAGGTTATTTAGGTATGGATAATTCGGGTTTTATAACGAATTCTACAGGTTTTATGGGTTCTTTGGGAATTTTTAGGGTGATTCCAAATTTAACATACAAAAAATTCAAAAAAATACAAAGTAAAAATCCATAAACAATACCAAATAAAAATTCAAAAAAAAATACCAAATAAAAAATCCTTAAAAACTATTCGATTCATTCTTGTAGAAGACTTGAACTCCGAAAAACGTCAAAATAAACTTCTTCAACCTGAAATTTAAACACTCATATATCTTTTCAAAACAATGAATTGCAAAATTAATTTTATTCCGCGGATTAAGGACAGTAGCGACTAGAAAAATCTTGTTAATTTGTCCATATCGTCCCATTACTTATCAAGTTTATCCCTTTTCATGCAAGATGCCATAGTACTCATCACGGGATATCACTACTAACCATCGACCTCAAAATCATTTCAATCTTGCCTATTTCATTAAAATATCCACTAGATGTCACTTTTGTAGAAGCAGAAAATGTCAATGTTGAATCATAAAAGATTTTCAAGAATCTTACCATTCGACGAGCATTTTCTCAATCACTACTTGATGACGGTCCAACCCTTCTCCTTCCACTTACTGTATCTTCCTCATGAAAATAAGCATCATAGTGTTTGTCCTCATCTGCCATTCTATCACATGTCGTTTTAAATTTTAGTGTTCCACTCAACATAAGATAAATTGAATTCCATCTTGTGCTACAATCCAAAAGCAAACTCTCTCGACCAATTTTTTCCTGTAACGTTCGAACTTTAAATGCCTGAAATCTTGAATCAGATTATCAAACATATTTCACTGCATTCCTTATACTAATCACACTATCACCAATCTCTCTCAAGCCTTTATTTAAAATTAAATTCAAAATATAAGCACAACATCGTACATGCATAAATTCACCATCAAGTACCAGCGCATCATCTCCCCAAGTCTTCAACTTACTTCTCAACATCTTAACCGCACGATCATTCGAACTAGCATTGTCAACAGTTATTGTGAACACTTTTTTATATCCCAATCAAGCAAACATTTCTCAAGTTGCTTTTCAATTGTTTCTCCTTTATGATTAGACACTGGACTAAAACTAATAATCTTCTGATGTAATTGCCAATTACTATCAATAAAGTGAGCAGTGACGACCATATAACTCACAGATGTGATAGAAATCCAAAAATCGGTCGCCAAAGACATCCTTCCCCTATTAATCATACTTTTCAAAGTAACTTTTTCAAAAGCATACATTTAAAGCACATCCTTCATAATAGTTTCTCGAGGGGACAACAAACTTAGGACACAAGACATTGCAGAGATGTCTAAACCCAACATTCTCAACTATAGAAAATGGCATTTCATCCATAATAATCATCTTAATCGTTGCTCGTCTACATGCTTCTTGACTAAATCTACGAGCAACAAGCATATTACCATCACTTTGACTTTCAGTATCAGCTCTAGTTAAAACCTTCTAACTATCCGTTCCAACAAAATTCTTATAGCTTTTGCAGATGTGAAGATGTTTATTCATACTACTAATCCCGTTTTTACTACTCTCGCATTTCAATCTTATGTTACAGTAATACCCCATATCTCAGACCATTGAACGTAATGTTTTTTGGATTTGGGAGGCATATCACTTGACACCGATGTCGCAACTCTTTTGTTCGATTGAACTTCATTGTCACCGGTTTGATAAAAAACAATCATATGCAAATCCATTTGATACATAAACCAAATCGCAAAATTTTAGTCATTAGTCAACTTTAAATAACAAAAATCTGTAAATCGCGGATGGACCAGTAAGGCGACCAACCAGTGAGGCGACGGACGAGAGGAGGCGACGGATGGGAGGAGGTGATGGACCACTGAGGCGACACACAAACCAGTGAGGCAACGAGAGAGGACAACGGATGGGAGGAGACAACGGACTAGAGAGGTGACGGGAGGAGGTGACGAACAGGAGGAGGCGACGGACGAGAGGAGACAACGGACGAGAGGAGGCGCCGGACGGGAGGAGGACGGGCCACTACAAGAAATTTAATAATTCCAAACTGATAAATCCATCCCCAATCCTCTGCAAGCGCGCGTCGTAAAACATATTCGTATGTAATTCATCCGCCAATACAAACGGAAAAAATACTCCGCAAACAGTACGCAATTTCGGACTACAAGATCGTCCGAAAATCGACACAAAACCCGATCCGATTAAGGACATAAAACAATTTGGAATTTTGAGACTTTTCCCGTCCGTAAATTTTAAGGACGAGACGCGACCTGTTCGCAATTTTTTTAAAAAAAAATTAAAATTTTAAATTAAAATTTTAGATTGATATTAATTAATTAGTGTTTATACATTATTAACACTATATATTTACAAGCTTGTTGGTGGTAAATGAGAATTTTCATCGTCGTCAGAATCATTGTTTTCGACCGTATCCCAATTGATATTGGACATGTGTTCCTTCATCATCCTAAGCCACTGTTGATGTTCCTTTCTTGATCGTTCAACTTCCCTTCTTGATAGTTTAACTTCCCTTTCTAGATCGTTGAACGATGAACTTTGTTGTACTAATTTCTTTTGCATCTTTGAGATTGTGTTTCGAAGTTCCTCGGTCACGATTTTTTTTTTTACTTTTGGAGGAACTCGCATGTTTTGATGTCATTCCTCCAAGACCAAACAAACGACCTTTGTACAATGTTACATGCTGCAAAAAAATATTGAAATTAAATTTACATTATCAATAAGAAATTTATTGTAAAATTATAATTAATTTACCTCGAAATACATCTTGTTGTATTCTTCTTGAGTTAGAGTAGATTGTGTCCCATCTTCCCTCGGTGGGATTTGGGACACTCGTTCTGATGCCATGTTCAGAATATCGACGTGAATATGTTTCGCACTGGCATCTACCCACGAACCGTCAGAATTTTTCTTGTGTGTACGTTCCAAAAATTTCACGTACGACGGTTCACAACTCTTCTCTTTCGCCTAAAACAAATTTAAAATTTATGTTTTACTATTAAGAAAATCTCAATCGTATTAAAACTTTAACAAATTTAAAATCTTACCAAATCTTCGTAAACCTCCGCGAAGGAGTGGAAACTAGCAGTATATGCACTTATCCCATATCCTTAAAGCTAGGATTATCCCAATAGGCACACATATGTTCCTAGACATTATTCAGGCATCCAAAAAGGTTTGCCCTTTATCTCCCGATCTCTTTTTAATTCGTTTCCGAGAGATTTGAGTCGTTTTCCTGTTGTCCGTTCAAATTTGGACTTTATTAGTCCGATTATTGTAGGATTCCAATAAAACTTTTGATGAAAATAATGAAATATTATTTATTGAAAAATTATTTAAAATTTTAAATTTTGAGTGAAATGAATATTAACAAAAATGTTCCACGAAACCTTTCCACCACCGTTCATTGATATCGAGATCGGTTCGCGTCCAGTTATAATATGGACGATCATAATCAGCTTTTATCGTCTTTGTTTCATGAAAATTAAGCTGTTTGAAACCAAACCTATGAAACAATAATAAAGGTAAACTAAGACTTGATTAATTAAGTAGTTACAAAGTTAAATTTAAATTTAGTTTATGTGCCAAGGTGCACCGCTCGAACGATCTGGATCTATACGAGGAAGTTTACGTCTTTCCTCATCCATCGCTAGAAGTTCTTCCACCGTTGGTTTCTAATGCATCGGAGGCTCGTGATGCATCTTTGGCTCGACCGGTGGTGGCATCTGCTGATAAAAAGGATACGACATATATTATACCGATCCAGTGTTCGGAAATAAATTCGGATTCATAAAATCCGAAAATACCGTATCTGACTATCTCTGGTGTTGTGGAAGAGATGGGCATTGGCACTTTTCTCGGATGTTGAATGGTTTCCAGTGTTACCGCCTCTCCCAACGCGACACGACATACTAAAATTGTAAATTAAAATATTATATAAAGTTTTAATTCAATGTTTATTTTAAAAATTTTAATATAATTCAACGTTTATTTTAATTAATTGTAATGTAATTTCAAAAACACATATAATTTAATTAATTGTAACGCTTCACCATCTGAGGGATGACATATTTCTCCGTCACGACTTGAATGCTCAACATGTCATCTCATGCCGCTTGCGGTCTTCTCTGATTGATACAATCTTTTTATCCTGTTTGTAATTGGTAAGTACCATATACGACGAAATTGAACCGATTTTTCATTCTTTGTCAAATAAAATCGATCTTTTCCACAAAATCAATAATTGCTCAAATTCGAAGTTTCTTTCTAAAAAATATACAGTTGTTTTGGCAAACATCAATCTTTTGATATGGTAATAAACCCAGTGATCTCATCATCTTCTTTATTTCATAACAGGACTCAACTGCATTATTATCTTTGGGCAAATAATCTCTTACTAATTGCGATATAGAACCCATGTAATTCTCAGAAATATTATTTTCAGTCTTCAAATTCATCAACCGTGCAGATAAAGACAACCGTGAAAGACCACTTCTACAACCATCATAAAGTGGATGCCTAACACTTTCTAACATTTCAAAAGAACTTTTCGCTTCTTCATTCGGATCTTCTTCAATATTTTCATCTTCATTTCTTTCAACGAATACACTTTGCACCATTTCTACATAAGGGTTCATTTCTACATCTTGAAAAGTCTCAAACACTTCATGATGTACAATACCCCTACTAAATTTTCCACATTACTAGGTCGTGGTGCAAAATTCTCTCCATGAGATAACCAAATAAAATAATTTGGAGTAAACCCTCTTAAATAGAGATGATTCCAAACGGTTCTCTCATTAACGAATTTTTCATTTTTGTATTTGACGCATGGACAAACCAACTTACCGTTTTGTCTATAAAGTTGTTGATTTGTCGCCATAGTCATAAACTGTATAACGCCTTCTACAAATTCCTTCAATATACCTTAAGTTTTCGGATCAATTCTTTTATACATCCACTATGTCGAAACGAAAAATATCCGATCTCGACGATGATGCCATTATAATAACAAGATATGTAGAAAAATATATGAGAATTGTGTGTGAGAAACGAATAGAAAGAGGAGATGTTAAATAGAAATTTTTGGACCGATTAAAGACATATTATAGACGAAGACGGACGAGAGAAATTTTTGAGGGGAATTTTTTAGAAGGCGTCGATGTGTGTGTGAGTGAGAGAGGATGTGCGTTCTTTTTTTTGGATTTTTTTCGGATTGTCTGGGTTCTTCGGGTTATCCCGAAACCGAATTCGAACTGACCCGAACCCAAACGGGCTTTTGATATTGAACCCATATGGGTTTCTATATAACCCATATATCTCATGGGTTAAATTATTCGGTCCGGATAACCCGAAATGTCCACCCCTATCTACAATCGTTTTGAGATCGATCATCTTTGTCTTGCATCCGACGAACTTGATCTATTGTGCGATGATATAGGCTTGTTGCGTCTCCACTATTTTTGTGAGATTCATAACCTTTCAAACATCATAGTCCATTCAGAACTTTTTTTGGATGAACAAATTTACGAACATATTTTCCTATGAGAAATTATGTTAAAAAAATTAACTTTTATGGGTGTTTTCTTCCGTTTGACCCGTTATAATTTGTATACGGATTGGAGTCACGTTGATTCATTCGTATGTGGATAAATTTCGAACAGATTTAATTAGAGATGTCCATTTGCGAACAAACAGATACCAGTTGGTTTTGGTCATTAATAAACATATTTTATCTTGTAGTGTCTATAACTTCACAAACCTAAATTTGGGAATAACCAACACCAAAAGAATTGGCAGATGAACTTTCAAACGTGACATAACTCAGATTAATATGTTCATGTTCCCGATCTTTGAAGCTAACAAACAAGGAAAAAATCAGATCGTCAAGAAAATATAAACCTTATATTTAAATAAAATCATGTCAAGAAAAGTTTTTATATTAATTTTAAATAAATGTTAATTCCTTACATTTATATTTACAATTTTTATAAATCATAATACAATT
Organism: Gynandropsis gynandra; assembly: GCA_036759665.1. Classification (NCBI taxonomy): domain Eukaryota; kingdom Viridiplantae; phylum Streptophyta; class Magnoliopsida; order Brassicales; family Cleomaceae; genus Gynandropsis; species Gynandropsis gynandra. Next base: position 1,294,225 of record CM071869.1, read on the forward strand.
TATTTTATATGAACAAAATTTTTAAATTTTTTTATTTATATTTACATTATAGAGACTAAACGTTAGATTACTGTCGCACTAACTAATGTGTAGCATAAAGAAGAGTGCTCCAATGTTAATACATAACCTAAAAGCCTTTCACCTCTTTATTAGTTTTCAATACAAATGCGGATGGTGTTTTTTCAATGACAATTTACAGTTACCAACCAATCAAATACACTTGCCGACCAAAACCCATACGAAAGAAGAGATGTATATTTTTTTAAAAAAAGAAAAAAAAAAGATCAAACGACAGTCCCGTCTGCGTTTTCTGGTCTAGGAGGTCTCTTAGAGAACAAAGATGATTTACCGTCGAAAAAACTAGAGAAAGATTGACGGTTCGGACTAGCTTTCTGCTCTTCCCATGGTTGCTTCTTTTGCCCTCTTTCTTTACCACGAAAGATGAAACCGAGCCGCTTGAACCGCCGTTTGCTTTCGCTGCTACCGCTCCCCGGTGATTCCTCTGCTTGCTTCATTGACCTCAACACCTCTTCGGGCCGTAATAACATTGTTTCTACGGTTTCATAGACCTAAGAGGATGAACAAATCCGTCCGTTTTCATTTCATTTCATGTGAAGAGTTCTTGAAATTGTCGAGTTATATGACGAGTACCTGGCAGAGATCATCGAGTTTATCGCTCCATGTTCGTCCCTGACAAGTCGCTACCACGTAATCCGTGCATTCATAGAACAACTTCGGCAAATCATCGTTTGTGGCTACTCTCGGTTCTGACATAACCAATCCCAATGCAAGCTGGAAATCTCACAACCAGACTACTGTTAGCGCAAATCATTGATTGCGATTAACAGTTCGATATCGATTCCCCGGGAATTCATATATCCGAGAAGAACGATTATAGAAGCGGGATTAAGCAATTTGATGGAACAGCTTACTAGAGAGACAAACAGTTGCTCAAAAAGCTCAGCAGCTGGTATGTCTTCCAAAGAATTCAAAATTCCTTCACTGTAAATTTGATGGAACAAATCCTCCATAAGCTTATTACATTAAACATGGAATTGGCTGTGTTAAAGAAAACATGATTTGAACTTACACTGCTAAATCCTCATCAAAGAGAGGTGCTTGTTTAACAGCCGGTACGGGTTTGGCAGTTTCCCATAGTTCTCTCCATAAATTACCTAAAATTCATAGATGGTTTTGAGGAACGATGAGAAATAAGATAAAAGATATATTCATTACTTCTCCTGAGAACGAAAATGAGACCTTCTTTTTGCATCCGAGTACTCAATCGACCACGTAAAGATGAAGAATCACCCTCTCCAGGAAAAGTATCATTTTCGGTCCAATCTGGAGGGGAATGCCATCTCACAAAATCTTCCAATATACAGCCAGGATTTGCTGCCTAAGGGAGATGCAAAACTTAATTAGTAACAGATATTATCGCAACCGATCAATATTTATTCAATTTTGTAGAAAATCACCTTGAAAGCCTGCATGTCAGACAGGAGTTGAGAACACCCAGCACCCATACTGACCAAAAGAACAATAATAATCCAATCTGTCATAATTTACATCCAAAATACTTGCTTGCAATGGTAAGACAAACATGATCTCCATTCAAAAGAACTAAGATCTCAGCATTACAGAAAAAAATCATGAAGTTTCAAAATTGTTAACCCAAAGACAAGGCACCAAGAAAAATAAATAAATTGCTCAGAGATCTGAATACCAAACAAATCTGTATCTCATGAACTTGATAGAACTCACCTCCCTGTTCGCAGCACCAGTTCCTCTGTTTCTCTAATAAGATCTTCAGTCAGCAGCGGTCCTTCCTTCAAAGATATGAAAAAAAAACCCACAAAAGAGAAAAAAATAAGATTGATAATTAAGAAGAAGCTACACATAGTATCAATCAAAGATAACGGATGTTGATGAACCTGAGTTATGGGAGCATACACGGGTTCGCCAGTTTCCAACAAAGTTAAGTTGTCAACTTGGTGATTAACGCCTAGTCGGAGTATGAGTTCTCCAGTACTACTTTTAGCATACAAAAGAGAAACAGTAGAAGCCATTCCTTCTGAAACATCTGAGTCTTCATCAGTCAAACTGGGTTGCCTCAGTATAGCATCTAGTGTTTCAATCGCAGATCCACGACGTGCTTTCCTAGCAAGGCAGCAATTTATGACCTGTAGCCATTGATGCAGCAGGCAAAATTTTAGATCTGGAATCTCATCCAGAGGGATCCCGGGTATGGGCATTCCTTCAGTCCAGAATCTTCTCAACTGCACGTGCAAGGAGTGAAGACACATCATCAAAAGCTCTAAAATACACCGAGCTTAGTTGCATTTGAACCTAATTAGTTCTCCCTAGTGTAGACATATCCCCCATCGCATACCTTTCCATCAAGGTTTTGCACTTTCTCTAAATTAGCAAGAAATACTACTGAAAATTTCGTTTTGGTTGAACTTCTACCAAAACCAATCTTGATTACCTGACACACCCTAAACCACACGACATAGATCAATTACTCTATCATCTTTCATGGATAGCATGAATTATCTTCTTACCTTAACTTGAATTCTAGTCAGTGGAAGATCAAAGAGAGAGAGATGGAATAAAGGAGGATACTTCAAAGCAAAGATTTCGAATTAAAACAACTTACTTCATCAACAACTCTGCACCAAAACAAAGCCATTCTCCTTAGGGTTGTAAGACTTCCAATTATTTCTGCAAGCTTAACAACAAAACTCCCCAATGGAGCAGCGTGAATATCTTTAGGCAGCGATGTTATGTTTGCAGGTGACTCTAAATCAGCGCCAATATTTCTTCTGAGGAAATTACTCTCTGTAGATATCTCACAAAATTACAGTCGGTGTGAAAGGAAATAAACGACACTGAAATATAGTTGTACAGACAAACATCCCTGTGTAAAACAGACCTACCAGCATCAAACAAGGCTCGAGTTAGAAAAACAAGTTTATCCTCATCTCCAGGATCAAATCCAAGCTTATCCTCTTTGTCACCAAGAACCAGTGATTTCACTGCTGATAGGCTCAAGGCCCCCCTCTCCCTCACTGGTGATGAACTTCCAGACGATACAACAAAGTCTTTGACAGTCTTAGCTCTCTTTCCCGCTCTGCAGAAAAAAATCAAAAGGGCAGAATGAGTAGTCAGCAGCAGACTCATCTATGAAAAATATCAACTAGGAGTTCATGAAGGGGCAAACACATGTTGTTCAAACTTAGTCGTTTATAAGCATGTCCTAGAAACTACAGATACAAAACATAAAACGTGAACCCCACCTAGCAAACTGAAACCTCAACGAAAAGCTTTTAGCCAGTATATATATATAGTGTCTGCGATGAAACTAGGCATTCAAGACTCACTCGATTGCTACAGCCAGCTGCTTGACAGAAGATGCTGAAGGAATACTGTTTGCATCAGTAGCTTTAAGAGATTCTACCAATGAGGCAACATCTGATGCCTAGATATGGACAACAGAAAGAAGTGAAATCATTTAACGCATGGGAAAAGAAAGAAAATCTTGACAACAAGCAAACAGCACGGTCAAATGGTATCTGTAGCAAACAAGGAAAAGCAAAAGAAAGTGATCTGAAAAGGACAAAACCAATACCTTGGCTTCCTGTTCTTGTTTCATTTTAAGAATATATAAATTTTCGTCATAAAAAGGGATCGCCATGGCTGAATTTTCAGCCTTTTCTTGATCTTCAACTCCTTTCCTCCCTATTCTTAAGTTTTTCAATCTATCTTGCCATTCTTGCTTTGTTCCAATATGTGCACCTCTCCATCCACGAGACTTCACTCCATTGTCCTCCTGTATCAGACAATTCAACTTATACAACAGATTTCCCAACAAAGAAACCAGACCAAACAGTTTATCTCCAAAAAGCATATGAACAGTTTTCCCAAACATGTAACGTAGATTGCGTCACTTCTTTCACATTCTCCAAACGCTTTAAAACGAACAAAGAACTACCAAGTTTCAAAATCCTCATTGTACCGTGATGAGCAAGACAATTGAGTAGCTTACAGCTTCTTTCCAATCAGAAATTTCAAATCCAGATTAAATACTGTGAAAATTATCGTCTGTCAGTAATTCAACACATTCCACAATCCAAGACGAACATATTGTATCCAGATTCGCATAATACATCGAACAATGAGAGATTATGGTCCTATAGCCAAGCCGATTCCGAAATCCCATTGACGCAGTAATAGACGTACCTTTGAGAGATCATCGTTCCTCGTCGCTTGCTTCTCCAAATCCTCTACGATTCAGATCAATAAAATTCAAATAAATTAAATACGCATCACCAAAATGAAAACCGAAAAATAAAACGAACGGGAAAAACTGAGAGAATTTAACACGAGAAATCGGATAAAAATCAGAGGTCGAGCAAACAAAGGGCCTCCATGGATCAGTCAAAATTTAGTAAATGGGAATAAAGAAAAATCTACGACCTACGAAGAAGACACAAGTAAATCGAAACGGAGAATACGGAGAGAGAGAGAGAGAGAGAAACCGAGATCGGATTTGAGATCAGTGAAGACGCGCTCCGCCTTGGCCGCGGCGGAGTGGAAGGCGGTCCGGGCCTTAGAAACAAACGACGGGGCCATAGGTTCCATTATCGTGCGCACCTACAGGTGCGCAGGTTAAGATGAAGGCGTGTCAACGACGCGGCATGAGAGGTGGTCGAAGAAGAAGAGGAAGGTGCGATCAAAGGAGCGACAGTGGAGAAGCAGACAAATTTTACGAAGACATTTTTGGGATAATCAATATAGAAAACGGGAATAAAATAATGTTTTACTTATTTAATTGGATACGGAATTAATATGAGATTTTGACTATCCGGACGAGTATTTTCTTAAGCAAACAAACATTAAATCTTCTTTTATAATTAACTCCACCATTCGGATTTATCAAAACCATATAGATATTGGAGTTATTTTTATTTTTATTTTTGGACTTTTTTTACTATTGACTTCTTGTTAACACATTCACATATAGATGTGACTCGTATTTGTCCGCAAACACGATAATTGTATTTTTTAAATGATTATAGATGATATGAAAATTGATCGATATAAATATATTTGTTCAAAATTGTTGAGATAAGATTGTTTTGATTAAAAATATATAAATACGAATTTTATTAAAATTATCAAAAACATTATATATGAATTTGTGTATGTAAATATTTAGTAATTTATAATTGATTAAAATTTATCACTGAAAGTGTACATTAAATCAACAAAATTTAAATATTTTTTTATTAACAATTAATATCTATTTTGATAATTTTATTTAAAATACAATCACAACAATTCTCTACCATTCGTTTTAAATCGCAATCATTATCAAACACAATGATTTCACCATTCAGATAAAATGAAAAACGTCGTCAATTTCCGATAAAAAAAACCCATCAATCAAAAATTTTTGTGATTATAATGTTAACGTTTAAGTTTTTATTCAACATATTTTTGTACGGCTAAAAAGATGTGAACATCATTAATATCTCGTTCATGAATATCCAATTGGGGGATTATCAAAAATGTCCCTGTAGGGCTAAAGTGCTTCAAAAATACCCTTGGCTGAAAAAAAAAAGTTTCAACTTCAAATCTACCCTTAAAATATTGATAATCCCATGTTACCCTTGACGACACTCTCTCCTCCTCCTCTAGAGCACCTCTAATTCTCGCGCGAAAATTACTGTTCCCCCACACCACAACAGATTCGGCGAGAGTAGCTTGCAATCGGCATCAGATTCGCTGCCAATAGGTTGAAATCCTTTGTTGTCAACAAAGAAGCTTGCAATTAAGCACGTTCCGCAGAAAAACCAGGTGTGTATAGTGAGTTTTTCGTGTTTCTCTTGTGTCTATTGCAATGTCAAAGGTGACAGAGTGGGTCACAGAGTCGTACGGTCGCACTGGGTCACAGAGTCTCATCGAGGGGTCAAAGGGATCAAAGGTCGTCGCAGGGGTCCAAGGGTAAATGGGTCGAAAAGGGTGAAAGGGTCGCAGGGGTCCAAGGGTAAATGGGTCGAAAAGGGTGAAAGCGTCGCAGGGGTGCAAGGGTCGGATGGGAAAGGGGTCGCAAAGGGTTCAAAGGGTCGCAGAGTTAAAGGTGTTGTAGGTGTCCATGGGTCGCAGATGTAAAGGGTCGCCGGGGTCCAAGGGTTGCAAGGG